>OW804096.1:149865018-150073910 GCA_942159475.1 Sthenelais limicola
CTCAGCTGGAGTAGGGTGGCCCAATACTTATAGATACTCAGCTGGAGTATGGTGGCCCAATACTTATAGATACCCAGCTGGAGTAGGGTGGCCCAACACTTATAGATACCCAGCTGGAGAATGGTGGCCCAACACTTATAGATACTCAGCTGGAGTAGGGTGGCCCAATACTTATAGATACTCAGCTGGAGTAGGGTGGCCCAACACTTATAGATACTCACCTGGAGTAGGGTGGCCCAACACTTATAGATACCCAGCTGGAGTAGGGTGGCCCAACACTTATAGATACTCAGCTGGAGTAGGGTGGCCCAACACTTATAGATACTCAGCAGGAGTAGGGTGGCCCAACACTTATAGATACTCACCTGGAGTAGGGTGGCCTAACACTTATAGATACTCAGCTGGAGTATGGTGGCCCAATACTTATAGATACTCAGCTGGAGTAGGGTGGCCCAACACTTATAGATACTCAGCTGGAGTAGGGTGGCCCAACACTTATAGATACACAGCTGGAGTAGGGTGGCCCAATAGTTATAGATACCCAGCTGGAGTATGGTGGCCCAACACTTATAGATACTCAGCTGGAGTAGGGTGGCCCAACACTTATAGATACTCAGCTGGAGTATGGTGGCCCAACACTTATAAATACTCAGCTGGAGTATGGTGGCCCAACACTAAGTCTTATAGATACTCAGCTGGAGTAGAGTGGCCCAACACTTATAGATACTCAGCTGGAGTAGGGTGGCCCAACACTTATAGATACTCAGCTGGAGTAGGGTGGCCCAACACTTATAGATACTCAGCTGGAGTAGGGTGGCCCAATACTTATAGATACTCAGCTGGAGTATGGTGGCCCAATACTTATAGATACTCAGCTGGAGTATGGTGGCCCAATACTTATAGATACCCAGCTGGAGTAGGGTGGCCCAATACTTATAGATACTCAGCTGGAGTATGGTGGCCCAATACTTATAGATACTCAGCTGGAGTATGGTGGCCCAATACTTATAGATACTCAGCTGGAGTATGGTGGCCCAATACTTATAGATACTCAGCTGGAGTATGGTGGCCCAATACTTATAGATACTCAGCTGGAGTAGGGTGGCCCAATACTTATAGATACCCAGCTGGAGTAGGGTGGCCCAATACTTATAGATACTCAGCTGGAGTATGGTGGCCCAATACTTATAGATACTCAGCTGGAGTATGGTGGCCCAATACTTATAGATACTCAGCTGGAGTATGGTGGCCCAATACTTATAGATACTCAGCTGGAGTAGGGTGGCCCAATACTTATAGATACCCAGCTGGAGTAGGGTGGCCCAACACTTATAGATACTCAGCTGATACTATGTTACCCCAAGGCCCACAGAAGAATAAATATTCGCTATAAATTAATATCATATATCAATCAATTCACAACAATGTTAGCATCATGCAGGTATTCAAATTATCCAGATTGATTCAGAATTAGCGAGACAGGAATCCATTTTTAACAAATGTTTAGTTTTAGCTATATAACCAGAAGCTTCCTTCATGGCTTCTGGCTAGTGGTGGTGGCGACAATTATCACTGGTGTTAAATTTGCACACCACATATCTGTAATGACCCTTTGTTAACTTTGAGGAGGAGAAGTAAAGACAACAAGAATGAAGCTTGTAGTTACTCTGTTTAATGTTCAGTATAAGGCGTTTGGCTGGTAAAAGCAATCACATAGGAATCAAGGTGTGTTGAGATATAATAAAGGTAATAAGAAGTAGAGTAAATAAAATGTAGTCTAATTGACTTACATGCCACCTTGTGGATAATAAATAAACATAGTATTTGCGCATAAGAATGTGCATAATGCGTATAAAATGCGTGCGCAAAGTACGCATACATTTGTGCATACATGGGTCAATTTGGTCAATATTAGGTGAATAGAGTATATTCGGCATTGCATTAATTGATTCTAGCATTCTGTTTGGTTAGGTTGAACTTTATTTTGAACTTTAATTTCGTGTAAAATTTCGGTTATTTGAGAGAATTGGTGAAGGTGAATTGTACATTTTCTGAAAATCTGACCCATATATTATGAGAGGTGTAAGAAGTATATGGAAAGTAGGATAAAACATGGCATTACACATTGACCGGGATTGGGACAATTGTTTTTCATTGAACTGTCCTGTATAGCCTTGAATCAAGACACTATCAACTAATATAATTAGTTATATTTTGTATCTCCATAGTAATGAATGAAAACTCATGCTTTAACTGCTCTATATTTGGGTCAGATCTTCAGAAAATGTACAATTGGCAAATTTACACATTTAGTAAATCCTGCTAAATTAGACTAAAAAATCCTCAATACTAGATATATCTGGTTATATTTGGTATTGCCTTGATTCAAACAATCGGTTAGGTTATGTTGAGCTGGGTTTTGAACTCCCTTTTTTGCCTTAAATATTGATTATTTGAGAGGGTTGGGGGAAGGCGAATTGTACATTATCTGGCGATTTCACCCATTAATTTGTATTGTGTGACTCAGAGAGAGGATGTGAGGGAGACATGGGGAGCTTAGCTACACTACATTACCCTCGCTACTGGATTACACCCACATCAAACAGGCCTTACGTTACGGGACAGACGTTACGTGCCTTACGTCAATACTATTGCCCTGAACAACAGGGTGGAATGGGTCTGGTCACTGGGTAATGTACACTCAGCTGCTCACTCTTCTTGTGAACATTTTATTTTATTTGGATTTTTTGTTTTAAAGCTGCACTCTCAGCTAACATTGGTTGAGAACTGAACATTTTCTACTTTTTGTTCCGTTCTTTTCCAAACCATCTCAAAACATATAACAGCAGCAGAATATTGATAAATTCAGTCCTATAAGTCATAATATGAGTAACTCTTGTATAAACATATAACAGCAGCAGAATATTGATAAATCCAGTCCTACAAGTCATAATATGAGTAACACTTGTATAAACATATAACAGCAGCAGAATATTGATAAATCCAGTCCTATAAGTCATAATATGAGTAACTCTTGTATAAACATATAACAGCAGCAGAATATTGATAAATCCAGTCCTATAAGTCATAATATGAGTAACTCTTGTATAACCATATAACAGCAGCAGAATATTGATAAATCCAGTCCTATAAGTCATAATATGAGTAACTCTTGTATAAACATATAACAGCAGCAGAATATTGATAAATCCAGTCCTATAAGTCATAATATGAGTAACTCTTGTATAAACATATAACAGCAGCAGAATATTGATAAATCCAGTCCTATAAGTCATAATATGAGTAACACTTGTATAAACATATAACAGCAGCAGAATATTGATACATTCAGTCCTCTAAGTCATAATATGAGTAACTCTTGTATAAACATATAACAGCAGCAGAATATTGATAAATCCAGTCCTATAAGTCATAATATGAGTAACTCTTGTATAAACATATAACAGCAGCAGAATATTGATAAATTCAGTCCTACAAGTCATAATATGAGTAACTCTTGTATAAACATATAACAGCAGCAGAATATTGATAAATCCAGTCCTACAAGTCATAATATGAGTAACTCTTGTATAAACATATAACAGCAGCAGAATATTGATAAATCCAGTCCTATAAGTCATAATATGAGTAACACTTGTATAAACATATAACAGCAGCAGAATATTGATAAATCCAGTCCTATAAGTCATAATATGAGTAACTCTTGTATAAACATATAACAGCAGCAGAATATTGATAAATCCAGTCCTATAAGTCATAATATGAGTAACTCTTGTATAACCATATAACAGCAGCAGAATATTGATAAATCCAGTCCTATAAGTCATAATATGAGTAACTCTTGTATAAACATATAACAGCAGCAGAATATTGATAAATCCAGTCCTATAAGTCATAATATGAGTAACTCTTGTATAAACATATAACAGCAGCAGAATATTGATAGATTCAGTCCTATAAGTCATAATATGAGTAACACTTGTATAAACATATAACAGCAGCAGAATATTGATACATTCAGTCCTCTAAGTCATAATATGAGTAACTCTTGTATAAACATATAACAGCAGCAGAATATTGATAAATCCAGTCCTATAAGTCATAATATGAGTAACCTTTGTATAAACATATAACAGCAGCAGAATATTGATAATTCCAGTCCTATAAGTCATAATATGGGTAACTTTTGTATAAACATATAACAGCAGCAGAATATCGATAAATCCAGTCCTATAAGTCAGAATATGAGTAACTCTAGTATGAACATATAACAGCAGCAGAATATTGATAAATACAGTCCTATACGTCATAATATGAGTAACTTTTGTATAAACATATAACAGCAGCAGAATATCGATAAATCCAGTCCTATAAGTCAGAATATGAGTAACTCTTGTATAAACATATAACAACAGCAGCATATTGATACATTCAGTAGAGGAGAGAGAGGAGAGAAAGAGAGGAGAGAGAGATGTGGGAAGAGAGGAGAGAGAAGAGGGAAGAGAGGGAGAAAGAGGGAGGAAGATAGGGGAGAGAGAGGGAGAGAGGAGAGAGAGAGTAGAGAGAGGAGAGGGGAGAGAGAGGGAGAGAGAGAGGAGAGAGAGAGGGAGAGAGAGGGCGAGAGAGGAGAGAGAGGGAGGAGGAGAGGAGAGGGGGAGAGAGGAGAGAGAGCAATAAATCATGCCAGGGCACATTGGGCACTTACACCAGCTGTCCTATTGACTATAGATTATTGACTATTGGCAAGCTATAGTCGAATATACAGCAGGGCTTGCTACACGGTGTTGTTGCTCTTGTGCTGGTTCTGTGGGTGGACAGGGGTGGCGAGGTCATCCCCATGGTTCACTGACCTATTGAGTTGGTTAGAAACTGAATTAAAAAAATAAAGTATCCAGAGGGGAGGTGGAGGTAGTATGAGTGTCAGATTTTCAGAAAATGTACAATTCAACTTCGCTCATACTCTCAAATAACCCAAATTTCAAATAAAGTTAAAAGTACAGTTCAACCTAACCAAACAGATTGCTAGAATCAATGCAATGCCGATTATACTCAAATTTACCTAGTATCACCAAATTGCAGCCTAATTTAGCAGAATCTACTAAATGTGTACAGCTGCCAATTGTACATTTTCTGAAAATCTGACCCATAAGTTGCACCTTCAGTCACACGTCCTACGTGTGTGGGTGTGTGCAGTTGCCTGTACTCAGGGAGGGGTTCGGGGGGGGGGGGGGCAGCATGTCACCTGATTAATTATAATTTCATGGAGCACTGAATTTTAACACACGTTCTCGTGAACTTTTATTTCAAGTAACAAACGATCGATATGTCATGAAAACATTCGTCAATTCAGTAACTACGTACCAAAGCCATCGACTCCAACCTTGAGCCTCCCCCTCCCCTCCCCCCTCTACCCCCGCCCTGCCACAGTTGACCGCTAGGTAGCGCTGGGGCGCAGGTACTGTGAGGTGAAGTTGTTATTTATAACTCTGCTAAATGTCACTCACTCAGCACAACCCACAGAGCACACACCAGTCACAAACATTGCACTTTAAAGCTGCATTCTCACCTGATATGTGATGTGTTCCAGGAAAATGAGTCATAAGTCGCAAAATTGATATTTTTAAAGTGATTTATTCTCAAGAACCCTTGCTCAGAATGTTTTCGTTTTGGGGTTGTTTGGCGCTTCTAGTAACATGAATACATGCACCAAAGTTGAAGGTTGTGTTCCAAGCATATCTCTGCATATCTGAGGTTATCCTAAGGAGTATATTTAACTAAATTTACCTGCTTTACGATAGTGAGTGACTGTTACGAAATATCACCTAATTTTGTTTGGTCTTTTCAAATGTGATGATATCTCAAAATCCATTATTGGCGACTAGTATGGCAAGCTGTTTGGGTAACAATTCAATAAACAGTGTTTCTCGAGATAAAACAGTGTTTCTCAAATGTTTTATCTTAACTATCTGTTTCTCATCACTAATTGTCTATCGACTGAAAAAACAATGTTTCTTGAGATAAAACAGTACTTCTTGAGATGAAATTGTATCAATAGCCTGACCCGAAACAAATTGCAAAAGAATTTATTTTTGCGGGATCCTCTTCCTTATACATACCGTTTTAATGTGTCAAAAGTTTACCAAAGTTCGCCGCGGGGAAAGTTCCCAAATTCACCACTAGGGGACCCGACTTACATATTTTTGCTCAATAAATACTTTTCATGCAACTTAACTCATATAAAACCAATAAAACTAGACAATATTTCCTATTTTTGGAGCCATAATATATAAAATTCACATAAACTTGCAGATTAAAAAATCGCTATCTTATATGACCTACTTTTTTTGTATAGCGAGCAAACATAGAGCTTAGCTTATATTAAATTGATTGAACCCATAAAATCTACTTTCAGGTGATATCCATAACATAGATCTGTCATAAATATTCAATTTATTATGATTGTGTGACTGATATAATGTGTAATGTATTTTTTGACAAATTGTTCAGCATACACTAATGCATGCATTTGGGATATAATTATATTGTAAGTTTGAGACTACTTTTATTAATTAATCAGTAATTAAGAGAGTCATAATTGATAATCAATCATGAGTAATTAGTGCTACTAATAAATGTCTTCTAATAAAAAGGTTACATGGTAATTAATACAGGTAGAGGCGTCTACTCTCCTCTCCTAACTAGCCCCCCACCCTTACAATATTCTCAGACTGTATCATGATTGACAGTAACTTGAATAATGCGTATTTGGTCCTTTGGGAACATGTATGTTGATCAGTAAGCAGCATACAATTCCCGGATACAATTTCTCCCTTGTTCCAAACATTTGGTATCCTGTAGCAGAGAGTTATAAATGTTCTCTGCCTGTAGAGAACTGATTTCTTTATTTTATCAGTTCTTGAGGTAATGATTTTGGTTAATTGGTCTAGGCCTAATTGCAATGATCTAATCTGTTAGAACACGACGAAAAATACTTTGTAAGTGACACTGTAACTCTCTATGTTAAAACCAGATTGATATACAATCAGATTAAAATATGTCTTAACAAAAAGAAATCTATGGCCAGTATGGATGTCGAGATTGGAAGCATCGCAGGATCATTTGCGGCGCGACTGGAAGCACTGCTGGCGACATCTGGCGTGTCTGTGCGGAACCATGCACTGCAGCGCCGCGGTGTAGCATGTAGTGAAAACACGGGTTGACTTTCAGCTCCGATCTGCCGGGTTATTTTATTCTATTTATTCGGTAAGTTAGGATTTATTACTTGTCAAAAGTTGCCTTCTAGTAGTTCACAATAGTTGTCATTACCTCAGGAGACTACAACTTTCTACATTGTTTCGTTTAGAAGAAATCTTGAATTGTGTTGAGGTAACGAACGATAATAGGGGGTTTGCGAAGGTCAAATCCATGCTTTGGTAGTAAGACGGTGAGTGAGGCCGGGAGGAGGCCGGGAGGAGGCCGGGGATGCCCAGCTCCGGGCCCAGCTCCGACCATCGACGCCAGTTGGAGCTACGCTGGGGATAGGCACCCTATCTAACATGACCTAAGGCCGAGGAGCTAAACAAAAAAAAAGATTAACTGAGATAATGATAGATTCCAATAAGGCAATAGTAGCCTACCTGTTACAATACAAGGATTTAGAAATGTGTCTGAATGTTCGGCAGTTTATATACAGACAGTAATATATTATAATGTTTTAGCAATTTTAATTTTTATCAGTAAAGATCTACAATTATTGAAAGAGAGATCTTACGATATGTTACACATACAGCTTATTAATCCATAATACTGACTTTGTAATTAATATTAAAGACTAACGTTAAACAAATGATTAATTTAATACTGCCATTTGAACTTATATTATAATATAGATATGAAGATGAATTTGAAAACATTGAATTTATCTTAGCCAGACGGATCTTTTAGATTACTGATAACATTAGCAGAAGCTGTACCGGTAGAGGCTAAGAAATGATTAGATTAGATTAGAAAATTGTTTATTCATCACTGAGTTATACAAGTACAGAAACAAGTGGGACAAAAGGGTCGACTAGCTTATGGAATGAGAAATTCCATGTTTTCCCGCTGTTACCTTTTTGGAGAGTTAAATATTTATGAGAAGGTTTTTAAGTGACTAATAGAGAACTACACAAGAGTTAAAATACAGGGTAATAGTAAGATTAATATAAAATACAAAATATTCATACAGAATATGTATAATATGAATACGTGTATAAGACCGAATATAGTAACTCAATCAATATGTGAGAGAAAAGATCTAATAATCGTTAGTTGGATTAATGTGAGGATGAATTAAATGTATAGATAACGGCCGCTTAAAGCTGATAATCCTAGAAATTTGGCATTATATGCTAGTTTTGTGACGACGTTAAAATGTAGACTTATAAATATTCAATGGTTACGAGAATAATTTAGGCATCGCACGAATACATCCACAAAGTGGACACGCGCTTTTTGTGAACTTGATTAACTTGTACGGCCAGATTTGTAATAAAAAAAAATGTATGATACTGAGTCTGTCACAGTACATACCAGATTTTGCTGGACATTGTATATAGGTGTCTTATATAGGTACAGTACCTTTTTGTAGGCTGGTTATTTGTTTTGGCGACCTCTGTTCTGACAATATTAGGGTTTCACATGCATTATAAAATAATAATGATAATTATAATAATGATAACAATAATGATAATAATTATGTCACTGGTAATAACCAATAATGACAGCGAATGCATCATGGGACGCCAATAAGGTTAACAGCTAAACAGGTGTATACTTTCAGTTGATACTAGTCGGTTTTGATATTATATCATTACTATTGTTATTATATTACATATATCTTATGACAAGCTATATGTAAGGATGTATTTCATTACCTTAACTTTCTCTCTTTACTTGTATTATACCCTATGTATCAACTCTGTTACTCTTTCTACTATCAGGTGGCGGCTGGAAGACCTGTATTCTATCAAGAAGCTTCGTCACCTATTTGTCTATTTTTCTTACTGTTACCTGTACAACCCTGGACAAATAAAGTATTTTTCTTCAATAACCCACTGAGCTTGTGTTGCAGCGATGCTGAGGACGGCGCTGAGCGCGTGTCGACGCGCCTACACGTGCACATGTCTCACCCAGACACCCTGGAGCAGGGCACTCCTACCTGGTCAGTACTCATACTGGTATTGGTTTAAATCATTCTATTTAGGCTTATGTTCTGTCATCGCGGTACCTACAGAATAATATTTGTATTTCTGATGTATCCAGTAATACATATATGTATTTTAGAAATTGTTATAATGTAGTTATAATATAGCTGTAGTTTTAATTCTCTTCTGTTCTGGCGAATGTTAGTCTCTGGTTGCTATTTTTCTATTCTCTCATTCCAACTTATATTTTGTATCAATTATTTCTATAAATCGTAATCTTAATTACTAACACTTTGCATTAAATATCAGTTCCACTTTCCACAGTGTGACTTTCCACTGTTATCTCGTTATTAACTCTTCCCTTGCCCTGTTACAGACACGTTAGCCCGCACTGCTGCTCTCCACACGTCCTCCCTGACCTTGGCCTTGGATAAAGACCTCAAGGGCAAAAAGAATGTCATCCGCATCGCGCAGTCACAGAAGTTGGAGAAAACCGTGGGGGAACCTGACGGGGAGGAAGATTTATCAGGGCTCACAGAGTAAATACCTCAAATTCAAATTCAAAAATTCTTTTATTGCAGATGTTGTTTACAATCAGGTTGGCCAGTTCTGACTTATCCAGACAGTTCTTCCTATGTCTGCCTTCCTTAGGACCTTTGAATTGACAGTTATACAGGAATTTACTATAACAAACATTGGGGAAATAAAAGGCTTAAAGTTAACAGTAGTTGGAAATTGTTATGTGATGAATGAATACAATGGACAATGAATTAATGAAAGTACTAGCTACGAGATAAACATGATCGACAGAGTTGTGATAACAACAGATTGTATTATCGCATATTTTGGAAATACTTCAGTTTTTCAGCCATGTATCCTCTGAACCCATTTTCTCACGGGGGACAATCATCTGACAGATTTAATTAAATTTAATTCAAAATATTTTGTATTCATACCTAAGGATGGCGTACAAATAATGTTAACAGACGGATGGAAATATTTGCCATGAGAAAAATGCGTTTTTGTAATGTAGAATTATCAATATGATAATATTAAACCGTTATTACCATCATTAAGGATGATCGAGGGCATTTCCCAAAGTAAATAGATCAGCCTGATTTTTTCACAGTTTGTACTCCAAATCATGCTGATTTCAAATATAATTTTTTTAAGGGGGGTTCCCAAACTAGATTATTTTCTATTTCCGTTTGAAAATAAAAAGTTATTTAATTAATTTAACATGGCCGTCTATGGAGAAAAGGGCGTTTTTGAAACGTTTGATCCATTTTAAACCATAAATTGTAAATACAGTTGGCTGATTCTTTACTAAATCATAGTTTAAGGAATATATTTTCTGAAAATAACAAGAAAATTGGGGGTTTCCAAATTACTTTAGGAGCTACGGGCCCCCAAACTTGACAGTGCAGTGGGTGAGAGTGACTGACAGATCACCTCCGCCTGGATTGACAGGAGGGCATTATCATTCAAAACTGATATGTCAGCTTACCATTTTCCATTATACTGTTGCCCCTGTATGTTAGAAGCCTTTACCAATTAGCTAAACTTTTTTTCTTTTAAAAAATGGCCGTTTTTCCTAAAAACGCTCAGTAGAATAGCTTAGAATCTCAATGTAAACAAGGTGGCTTACGGTGTCGTAAAACAATAACAAACAAGAAAAAAAACATATATACTAATGTGTTCAATCTTCAGAACTGTTTCTTTTCAATAACTGAACATCACTAACCTAAGAAATGATCGAAAAATAAATAAATATGAACATGGTTAATGTCGTAAAATCTCCGCCGTTTTTGGTAACTGAGAAATACCCGCGATCATCCTTAATATGTTTACATGGCCTTTATGATTATTTTTAAAGCTGCATTTTCCGCTTTTGTGACACAGCATATCTTACCCAAGTTACACATATTATAACTTATATATAAGACGGAATTTATCAATATTCTGCTGCCGTTATGTGTTTATACGTTAATTGGAAACCTAATCAGGATAACAAAAATATATGTGAAGTCTTAGTTATAAAGGTTGGGCGGGTCCTCCAAATACAAATGTGGACGTTTTAGAAGCCCAGTTGCAAGAACAACTGGACAAAATCCTCCAAATATTTTGGTCAAATGACATGTAGAAAAGTAAGGGACAATAAGTAGAAAATGTTCAGTTTTTGACCGACGTTAGCTAAGAGTGCATGATCTCTAACCCTAGCATGAATATATTTGTCATGTCAAAAATGCGTTTTTGTTATGTAGAATAATGACATTTCAAGAACACCATCATTAAAGGGGAAATGACAAAAATACATCTTTGAATCTGTAATTTGTAGCTGGAACCAGTTCAGGACAGCTAAAAAAATGCAATCTCCAAAATGGGAAGTTAAATTCAATATAGAAGCCAGTAAAACTATGATGTATCATTGTTCATTATTATACTGATCAAACTGTTAAATTCAAGAACTTGGAAATAATCTACAAATCAATAAGCGGAGAACACCTGGGAAGACCAGTACAATAAGTTGACAGGTTCACCCATTTCCTCTCCACCCTGTAATTGCTTTTTTTAATCGTTGAAAACATAAACACTGGTTATAATTACGAAAACTTTGAAATATGTGAAAATTAAAAATATAAAAATTTTATCCAAAAGTTAATTATCAAAGAAAAACATGATATTTGACAGATTCATAAATTTTATACGGAACTAATGTATTGAGACAATTGTATCCATGCTAACTTTGGATATTTACGGGTATCCCATAATACATTGCAATTAGTATGACACCTATATAAGAACTCATCCCCCTCGATCCAAGCATTATTGTATACGGCACCCCTGAAGAAGGTGCAAAGAGCACCAAAACGTTGGGCACAATAAAATCATGAATTCCAAACCCACGAATCCATCGTTTTTCCACGCAACAAGAAATCAACAAGTCAAACGGTTTTCGTTAGTAGTGTAAAATCCAACCATTGTTTATAAATAGAAATAGAAATACTTAATGTATACTATTTTTACATTTTATAATTATGTTTTAAGCCTATCATTATTCTTGTATGTTACAGGGCGGGAGTCACGATACCCACGGAGGAGACGCACAGTTTGTTGGTAGAGGGCGTGCCCTACTCACAGCTGCCCATCTGTCATATCAAGTCTTCCCTCAACAACACACTCATGCTCATCACTGACCACACTGGTAACTTGTCTCTATAACCCTCTCATGCCCATCACTGGTAACTTGTCTCTATAACCCTCTCATGCTCATCACTGACCACACCGGTAACTTGTCTCTATAACCCTCTCATGTTCATCACTGGTAACTTGTCTCTATAACCCTCTCATGCTCATCACCGGTAACTTGTCTCTATAACCCTCTCATGCTCATCACTGGTAACTTGTCTCTATAACCCTCTCATGCTCATCACTGACCACACTGGTAACTTGTCTCTATAACCCTCTCATGCTCATCACCGGTAACTTGTCTCTATAACCCTCTCATGCTCATCACCGGTAACTTGTCTCTATAACCCTCTCATGCTCATCACTGGTAACTTGTCTTTATAACCCTCTCATGCTCATCACTGGTAACTTGTCTCTATAACCCTCTCATGCTCATCACTGACCACACTGGTAACTTGTCTCTATAACCCTCTCATGCTCATCACTGGTAACTTGTCTCTATAACCCTCTCATGCTCATCACTGGTAACTTGTCTCTATAACCCTCTCATGCTCATCACTGACCACACTGGTAACTTGTCTCTCTAACCCTCTCATGCTCATTACTGGTAACTTGTCTCTATAACCCTCTCATGCTCATCACTGACCACACTGGTAACTTGTCTCTATAACCCTCTCATGCTCATCACTGGTAACTTGTCTCTATAACCCTCTCATGCTCATCACTGACCACACTGGTAACTTGTCTCTATAACCCTCTCATGCTCATCACTGGTAACTTGTCTCTATAACCCTCTCATGCTCATCACTGACCACACTGGTAACTTGTCTCTATAACCCTCTCATGCTCATCACCGGTAACTTGTCTCTATAACCCTCTCATGCTCATCACCGGTAACTTGTCTCTATAACCCTCTCATGCTCATCACTGGTAACTTGTCTCTATAACCCTCTCATGCTCATCACTGGTAACTTGTCTCTATAACCCTCTCATGCTCATCACTGGTAACTTGTCTCTATAACCCTCTCATGCTCATCACTGGTAACTTGTCTCTATAACCCTCTCATGCTCATCACTGGTAACTTGTCTCTATAACCCTCTCATGCTCATCACTGGTAACTTGTCTCTATAACCCTCTCATGCTCATCACTGGTAACTTGTCTCTATAACCCTCTCATGCTCATCACTGGTAACTTGTCTCTATAACCCTCTCATGCTCATCACTGACCACACCGGTAACTTGTCTCTATAACCCTCTCATGCTCATCACTGGTAACTTGTCTTTATAACCCTCTCATGCTCATCACAGACCACACCGGTAACTTGTCTCTATAACCCTCTCATGCTCATCACTGGTAACTTGTCTTTATAACCCTCTCATGCTCATCACAGACCACACTGGTAACTTGTCTCTATAACCCTCTCATGCTCATCACCGGTAACTTGTCTCTATAACCCTCTCATGCTCATCACAGACCACACCGGTAACTTGTCTCTATAACCCTCTCATGCTCATCACTGGTAACTTGTCTTTATAACCCTCTCATGCTCATCACCGGTAACTTGTCTCTATAACCCTCTCATGCTCATCACAGACCACACCGGTAACTTGTCTCTATAACCCTCTCATGCTCATCACAGACCACACCGGTAACTTGTCTCTATAACCCTCTCATGCTCATCACTGGTAACTTGTCTCTATAACCCTCTCATGCTCATCACTGGTAACTTGTCTCTATAACCCTCTCATGCTCATCACTGGTAACTTGTCTCTATAACCCTCTCATGCTCATCACTGGTAACTTGTCTCTATAACCCTCTCATGCTCATCACAGACCACACTGGTAACTTGTCTCTATAACCCTCTCATGCTCATCACCGGTAACTTGTCTCTATAACCCTCTCATGCTCATCACCGGTAACTTGTCTCTATAACCCTCTCATGCTCATCACAGACCACACCGGTAACTTGTCTCTATAACCCTCTCATGCTCATCACTGGTAACTTGTCTTTATAACCCTCTCATGCTCATCACTGACCACACCGGTAACTTGTCTCTATAACCCTCTCATGCTCATCACTGACCACACTGGTAACTTGTCTCTATAACCCTCTCATGCTCATCACTGGTAACTTGTCTCTATAACCCTCTCATGCTCATCACTGGTAACTTGGCTCTATAACCCTCTCATGCTCATCACTGGTAACTTGTCTCTATAACCCTCTCATGGTCATCACCGGTAACTTGTCTCTATAACCCTCTCATGCTCATCACCGGTAACTTGTCTCTATAACCCTCTCATGCTCATCACTGGTAACTTGTCTTTATAACCCTCTCATGCTCATCACAGACCACACCGGTAACTTGTCTCTATAACCCTCTCATGCTCATCACAGACCACACCGGTAACTTGTCTCTATAACCCTCTCATGCTCATCACTGGTAACTTGTCTCTATAACCCTCTCATGCTCATCACTGGTAACTTGTCTCTATAACCCTCTCATGCTCATCACTGGTAACTTGTCTCTATAACCCTCTCATGCTCATCACTGGTAACTTGTCTCTATAACCCTCTCATGCTCATCACTGGTAACTTGTCTCTATAACCCTCTCATGCTCATCACTGACCACACCGGTAACTTGTCTCTATAACCCTCTCATGCTCATCACCGGTAACTTGTCTCTATAACCCTCTCATGCTCATCACAGACCACACTGGTAACTTGTCTCTATAACCCTCTCATGCTCATCACCGGTAACTTGTCTCTATAACCCTCTCATGCTCATCACCGGTAACTTGTCTCTATAACCCTCTCATGCTCATCACAGACCACACCGGTAACTTGTCTCTATAACCCTCTCATGCTCATCACTGGTAACTTGTCTCTATAACCCTCTCATGCTCATCACTGGTAACTTGTCTTTATAACCCTCTCATGCTCATCACTGACCACACCGGTAACTTGTCTCTATAACCCTCTCATGCTCATCACTGGTAACTTGTCTCTATAACCCTCTCATGCTCATCACTGGTAACTTGTCTCTATAACCCCCTCATGCTCATCACAGACCACACCGGTAACTTGTCTCTATAACCCTCTCATGCTCATCACTGGTAACTTGTCTCTATAACCCTCTCATGCTCATCACTGGTAACTTGTCTCTATAACCCTCTCATGCTCATCACTGGTAACTTGTCTCTATAACCCTCTCATGCTCATCACTGGTAACTTGTCTCTATAACCCTCTCATGCTCATCACTGGTAACTTGTCTTTATAACCCTCTCATGCTCATCACCGGTAACTTGTCTCTATAACCCTCTCATGCTCATCACTGGTAACTTGTCTCTATAACCCTCTCATGCTCATCACCGGTAACTTGGCTCTATAACCCTCTCATGCTCATCACTGGTAACTTGTCTCTATAACCCTCTCATGCTCATCACCGGTAACTTGTCTCTATAACCCTCTCATGCTCATCACCGGTAACTTGTCTCTATAACCCTCTCATGCTCATCACTGGTAACTTGTCTCTATAACCCTCTCATGCTCATCACTGGTAACTTGTCTTTATAACCCTCTCATGCTCATCACTGGTAACTTGTCTCTATAACCCTCTCATGCTCATCACCGGTAACTTGTCTCTATAACCCTCTCATGCTCATCACCGGTAACTTGTCTCTATAACCCTCTCATGCTCATCACCGGTAACTTGTCTCTATAACCCTCTCATGCTCATCACCGGTAACTTGTCTCTATAACCCTCTCATGCTCATCACTGGTAACTTGTCTCTATAACCCTCTCATGCTCATCACTGGTAACTTGTCTTTATAACCCTCTCATACTCGAACACCCAACTTCTTCAAAAGCTACAAAGATTACAAAATAAATCCCTCAAAATTGCCCTAAACATGCCTGCTGACACCTCCACTAACCTAATTCACACCTTAACCAATACCTCACTCCTGGAAAACAGGAGGAAAACACATTTACGCACCTTAGCCTACAAAAGAGCAAAAATCCCCCACTTAACAAACAACCCAACTAGACCTACCAGAGGGAATGAGGGTATCACCCTCAAAACCCCGAGGTACAATAGCAAATATGGCCAGAATACCATCCAAATTAAATGCGCGCAAACCTGGAATGAACTCTCGCCAAGGCAGAGAGGAATTGGCACAATCGAGGCTTTCAAGACAAACCAAAGAATTTGGCTTAAATCATTACTCTAAATTGACATCCCAAAACCAAATAATATCTCTATACCAATATCCACAACACCGGCCCCAACATATTTGAAAGAATTACATTCCCGATTACTGCATGAACATATGAGTATGTATGTAATATCAACCGATGCCTATGAGTATGGGTGACACAATTACTATTCTGGAAACAGTTATTGTTGTATACATAGCAATGACTTTTATCGTTAATCTCTATGAAGTTGGAACACTAACACTTCGAAATAGTGGCACAGTGTATCCCCTGGTAATAACGATACCCAATTCTACAGCACTCACTCTAGTATATTTATATAGAAATTTATTGACCTAATATAACCGGTAAACTAACACTTTGAACCAGTGACACAGTCCATTCCGAGTCAATAACATCACCCTACTATCACACTATCTTAGAGCATATGGAGTTTGTTAAATACTCTTGAATCGATTCCAGATTTATGTAAAAATGACACTCAATCATAATGTCTTGATACAATGGAACACTAACACTTCGAAATAGTGGCACAGTGTATTCCTTGACAATAATATTACCCTACTGGACAAAAGTATTATCCTGACTGGAAAACTAACACTTCGAATTAGTGGCACAGTTCATCCTAGTCATTAACATTAACACTGTAAATTATGTGTAAATAATGGATCATACCTGTGAAATGTAAGACACACCTGGGGCTTAGTGAAAAACCCTATATAAACCTTTGTTTTTGAATCGTCATAAAATATCTAAAAGCTAAAAGTTGCCCAAGTTGTATTTTGTACCTTGAACTCTCTGCTTATTATGCACCTACATTATGGCAGGAGAAACTTGTACTGTTCTACCCGTCTTCCTTCTGCCTCCATCGCGGGGCGTACCCCATAGAACAACCCGCAATACATTGCATATGTTGAATTTGAATGTCCCCGCTCCCCACCCCCGCCAAAACAGGCTGAAAATAAATACTGAATATACTAGTATACAGAGGTGCCAAGTAGGAAGAGGTCAGAAACGGGAGATCTCCCCGTCTTGGTGGGGTCTGGGCGGGAGCAATGTGAGTAGTACTGAAAGGGGCCTCATTAAAGAATCTATCATGTAATATATAAGTGAGAAAAAAAGAATTTCCACCGGAACATACTTTATTCAAATGTCTAGTCGATCTTGTATGGTTGGTATCAGCCCCAAGCCCCAAATTGGTTGGAAAAACGGGAGATCTCCCGCCGACACGAGAGGTTTGGCACCTCTGAGTATATAGCAAATCCGATAACCTCTATTGGTTACTCCCTAACGACATCATCTATATTTCTATATTTGTTCGAAAAACTCATTTTTTATTAATGCATTCATTCTAGGATAAATGTGTCTTTAAATAATTCAATTTCTGTTTTCAGGTAAACCACTAGCCAGAAACTCATGTGTAAGTATGGCTTTTACACATACATTCTAAGTACATAGTTGTACCTATTTGTGATCCGTCCCAGGAAATGAGTCAAAAGTTGCAAAAGATGAGTTTTCAAAAATATGTTTATTGCAGGGGATGGAAGGATTTAAACACGTCAAGAAGAGTACAAACGTGGCCGCACAAGCCACAGGACTTTCACTGGGTCTGGTAAGTTGTCTGTCTTTTTTTATATTTATTTATTTAAAATTTGTATACAGCCAATCTTCCGTGAAATGACAGTTGAAACATAGACCGGCAGTATACACAGAATGTTACCAGGCATGCAAATTGTCAGATTATTGTCTGAATTAAGATAATTTGGAGTAAAGGAAAGATTGACAATTGTCCCCAAAGTACACCATTTTACATCAATATATACGAGGTAGGGAAGACCCGGTGTGTTTGTAAAGAAAGGTATAGTAGGTATGTTTTGCGGGACATGACAAGGGAGTTCACATGGTGTTTTTAGGTTTTTTTGTTGGGCCTGACTCGAGTCACTCATTCATTGTTGATGTAGATGTCTGGGGAGCATAAAGTAATTACTATTATTATTACATTCACACAATACATATGAATAATTTATTAATACATGGCAATCGATTAAATGGGATAAACCACTTTATTTAAACCCAGAGAAGACATTAACATTGTAGACCAGAGATAAGTATGTCTCATTAAGTTTTACCACTAAAACATATCGATGATCAGAAAAGTTGATTTACCCCGGCGTAGGGAAAGCTATGTACAGTGGAACCTCTCTATTGAGACCACCCTTGGGACTGAGAGAAACTGGTCTTAATAGCGAGGTGGTCTCATTAGAGGGGATAATCTAATAGAAAAGTAATTCGGGAATCAGAAAAACTGGTCTTAAAAGAGAGGTGGTCTCTATAGAGGGGTGACCTCTATAGAGGGTTGGTCTCTATAGAGAGGTGGTCTTTATGTGAGATTCCACTGTATTGACACTTCATCCTTACCCCCATAATTCAAAGTTGAAGAAATTAAAATATATAATTATATATTCATATTTTGTTTTCAGAAAGCCACCAAGCGAGGCATCACCAATATACGCGTCGTACTGAAGGGCCTCGGGGCGGGAAGACAGGTGAGTGTATATAAATTATAATAAGTATTTTTATTTCTCATCATTATACAGTTACAATTTCATAAAAAGAGAAAATAGTCCTACTATCAACACAGTTGTTCTTCCCAGAAGGCCTGGGGATATTACTGAATTTTGATCGATTGATCCTTAGATATTGGTTTGATATGATAATAAACTACAACAATAAACCCCTTTTCCTCTTATTAGAAGATTTTCCTAACTACTACTTGTTGCAATGATTGAAGGTTATTGTTGTTAACATTTACGACATGAGTAATTCATAGAATAATATATCAGCGTCATAACAATTAAGTAAATCGAGTAACAAAGAAATAACAATATGCTCGAAGTATTATAATAGCATCCTGTACTGGATGTAATCGAGCTCAGTTTAAATGAGTAGATGAGTGTGTGGTAGTGCGGGGGGGGGGGGGGCAGGTGAGTTTATTCGGTGATTTCCTGACAACCTGTGCTTCCTTTACTTTTCCCCAAAGCAACAAAGTATTATCAACCCTACATTGACCAGGTTTAATCTGCTTTCTCCGAAAATGATGGAAATAAAACCAAACATTTAATTTCCCATAAAAAAGGGAATGTTTCAAGACAAATTTACATCCGAAGCTGCAACAAGATCATATGAATTAATTATAAGAAATGTATACGGAGGTATCTCCAGGATACTAGAGCTTTGTAAGATCACTAGAGAAACACAAATAGCTCAGTAAATGCTGAGATAGACTCTAAACATTACAAACTTTGGGATCAAGTGGAGTAAAATACCTGACAATAAATAACATCAGGAAACATAATATGATGCTAACTCCACTTTATGAGTACCAAACTACTGTAAACGTATTAATGATCGCACAGTATTTATTTTCGCGCACCCACCTTTATGCGAAAGCTATAATTATTGCATAAATAATGTGTGAGACTTCCTTGCTGCGCGAATTTAAATCCCCGCGAAAAGGTGTCAATGTACTAAGTGTGCAAAAATTTATCTGCGCGAAAATAAATACGTTTACAGTAATTCAAAATTGCCAACTCTACTTAATTTTCATTTTGATATTGATAGAACTGCTACCATATCTGTGTCCATGATTTCTGAATGTACTGAAAAAGCCAAAGAGCGGGTAACGCGTCATGGTCGCCAAATAAAGACCTACAAACTCCAACACCATGGTTTGCTTCAGTTGAGTTGCCTTCAAATCAATCAATAATAATACTTTATTCTACTTGCAGGCGTCCATCAAGGGGCTACAGATGGGAGGGATGCGTATTGTGTCCATTACTGATGGCACACCTCTACCCTTCATGGGACAACGGCCCCGCAAGATACGCCGCGTATAACATGAGCTTATCATTAGTTATCTTTCTACATTGTACCATTACATGCGTCTTAATAAATGAGTGATACTGTATCCGTGTGTGTCTTTCTGTACTCAGGTGGGTGAAGTCAATAGAAAATGTACAATTCGCCTTCACCAATTCTCTCAAATAACCCAAAATTAAGACAAAGTCGAAGATAAGATTAAAAATGTATAGTTCAACAGTTAACACATATTTTGAATAACAAACACTAAATATACTGAAGTGTACCTAGTATATAGGCCCAGTTATCATCAAAATGAAAATGCAACACTTGAAAGCATCCATGATGGGAAAAGTATATTCAAATTAAATTTTATTAAATGTCTTGGCCGTAAAAGAAATATAAAAAAACTTTTTGTCTGATTTAGCAGAATTTACTAAATGTGTACATTTTCTGACGCCCTGAGCTCATGGTGGATGAGGCAATATTATTCTATTTATTAATTATGAGCGAAAAATTAAATAATAGACCCGTACAATTTTCAACATTACGCAAATTATGCGGAGTGAAAATAAATACCGGTAGTCCTAGGGGAAATGGACGGCGTGGAATAGCCTACAATATAAGGTACACGTTTCATCGCCTGACTACAGTTTTTTCTGCTATAATATTCACTACCTCTGCAGGTGAGGTCACATAATTCGCACCTGGGATGTGGCACTAACATGTGTACAATATTGCCTTTTACCTTTAACTCATTGTTATCGAAATTTAGGCAAAACAAAAATATAGGTGTGTTTCCGATTTATCTGGCTGAAAACTAGGTAGGGGGGTGGTAATTTTTTTTTGTTAATTTTTTTTGTTTGGAAACCACCTCCCAGGAACTGAAAAAAATGTCTTTTTCATAACAATAGTTGTTTTGAACATGGGAAATGTGCTTTTTGACAGTTTTGGGTTAGGAAAACCTGTTTTCCTGCTTTTATAAGCTTTTTTTGTCAAAAAATCCCCAAAAAAGTAAGATATGATGGGGGGAAAATCAGGTATGGTAAAATTTGTTTTAGGTAGGGTAAGGTTTTTCTAGGTAGGGGGGGGGGGGGGGTAAATCGGAAACACACCTATTTTTTCGGTTGTTGATTTTTGAAAGAATTATTAAAGATATATTTTGAACTGTGTCCAACTCCAAGGCTAAGAAAAAAAAATTCCCAAATTTTTTTTATATTATCTATATCTTATCCATTATTTGGGGGCCGAACTTCAATCACGTATATTCATTATTGTGATGCCCATCCCTGAACCAACTCCGACATCCTGCGGTTCCGATTTATTCTAAAATCCTGTTTCTCACATGTCTCCAGTGTCGCGCCAACTCCCCGCTGTGCGGCGCCACCACACACTGCAGTTCTCACGTTACACACTAGGTGTCAGCAGAGCGCACGTGACCGCTCTCAGCCAATGAGAGTGAGCCAGCAGGGCAGGCCTACACGTTGTAGCCATCTTCCCCACTCCGCCTCGGTCGTCAGACGCATCCACACTCAAATCATGATCAAATTCTGCCTAATTCTCGCTGTCATCGCCCTGGCTTCTGCCAGCGATGTCATAGACTTAACCGACAGCGATTTTGAAGACGTAGTAGCGCAACATGACATAATTCTGGTGGAATTCTTCGCACCTTGGTAAGTGTCCATTTTTACCGGCTTCTGACAGAGCCCTAACCCGGTGTGTACAGGACGAGGGGCTGGGCTCCAGTTGTCAACTTCACGGGTGACAATTGGGTGCAGTAAGCTTTTAAAACCTCTAAAAATAGCATAGATCCAATATTTGGGTAGTTCTAAGTCAGCTTCTCCGTTTATATTGTTTAGGATTGTATAGTTAATAAATTATTACTGAATATTTGAGTGAGTCAAACGGGGAAGTGGGCTTTGCTAGTTTTGGTTTGCGTTGTTTGGTTCAGGGGCCCCCCGCCCCCGCGGACTTTCTGTTGTTTCTTTACTTGTTAATTATACATAAACATCAGGGATTGATTCTGCCCCAAAACGCTACATCTAACTTATCAGTCCGAGCGTTTTTGTTTGTTCAGCCCCGGGTTCTCAAAGTTCTGGGACTTGAATCAGTCCCATTCCAAAACTTTCAACTCTCAATATCATGCATTATATTAAACTGAGCCGTGAAATACCTCCAGAATCAATACAGATATTAACAAGTAACGTTGGAAATTAGTTACTTATTTGTACTCCAATTAGTGGATTTGTATTTACCTAAGACTAGCACCGCAATACCTAACAACTCTATCTAAACATTTAGAACTAGACCATAAATATTTTTAAAAAGTGCTTCGTCATTATCATTTATGATCAGAAATATGTACTGATATTGCTCCCTCCTTCCCCTTCCCCTCTCTGGTTAAATAGGATCATATCTTGAAACCCTACAATATAAAGTTTAATCTTAGAATAATTATTTTTTCATTAAACCATTAGGCCTTAACAGTAATATATAAAGTGGTAGCAAGGAGACCCATCTGTAGGACTTGGTTTAATCTATAATAATTAAGGATAAACTGTCAGTAATCGCCGGCAATTTCTCCAATGACTTAATATTTCTGATGTACAAAGATGTGGTGCGATGATTTAAATGTTAAATGCGCTGGTATTCCTTAATCATCTAAATGATGGATCGAAAATCGTTCACGATTATTTATTCTTTATAAATGAATATTTTATTTCTAACATTGACGTTTGATTTCATTCCTAGCTATTCCTTAGTCAGCAATACAAATATACACAATTTCTTTAATGCTTTATTTTTATCAACTACTAAGTGTAAATAATCAACAGATCAATGTGCAATGATTAAGTATGCAGGATTTATGAGTTTACATGATAGTGAATGGTTTATTCATTTATTGAATGTTGCATTAATACATGCAGGATATGCATATGTCCCGGGGCAAGGCACAATGTAGATTTCTATATGTTAATTAGGTTTGGTGGAGGAGGAGGATCCCGGGCATATTGGTTTATACTATTATTAGAGCCGGTTGCTACGATGGATGTATTCATTAAGGATGTGTGCGTGGACAATAAGTGTGGGATGAGTGGTACACGTGTGTGAACCAAGGTCTCTCGGTGTGTGTAGGTGTGTGTATCTCCACACACATGTGTGTTTGGAGTGTGTGTGTTTGGAGGGGTTGGGGGATGCGAGTAAGGGGAGAATCTGGCTCGGAGCGAGGGGAAGATAGCAAATTTTATATATTGAAACAAATTCATATAAAACGAGACAAATTGATTGGGAGTGAAATAGTTATAATGTTGCAAATTAAATATTAAATATCTGAGACTAGATATACCAGTAAATAAAACAATTGTGGAGAATAAATAATATTGAGAAATGCCCGCGAGAGTTGGTATGTAGAGCTTATATGAGCGCTATACGATATATTGCTGCTATACAAGGGCAGCACATTAGGTACATATGGGTCAGATTTTCAGAAAATGTACAATTTGCAGATGTATACATTTAGTAAATTCTGCTAAATTCTGCTGCAATTTGGTCAATATTAGGTAAATTCGAGTATATTCGGCATTGCATTGATTCTAGCAATCTGTTTGGTTAGATTGAACTGTATTTTGAACTTTATTTTCGTCTTTAATTTGGGTTATTTGAGAGGATTGGTGAAGTTGAATTGTACATTTTCCGAAAATCTGACCCATATAAGTACATAGCCGCGATAGCGGTGGATCGCTGACTAGTCACAACATGTGTGTGTGTGTGTGTGTGTGTGTGTGTGTGCATGGAGCGTGACCCAATAGCATAGAGCCACGTGGATCTACACCAGGGGCCTCCCGCATGCTCTCCTCTACCCCACGTCATCCTACATGGCTCCCCCCGGGGCCTCCCCCCTACACACACACTCTCCTCTACCCCACGTCATCCTACATGGCTCCCCCCGGGGCCTCCCCCCTACACACACACACACACACTCTTCTCTGCCCCCTCTACTCTCTCTCTCTCTCCCTCCGTCCGTCTTTCCTCTCTGTCCCTTTCTCTCTCTCCTCTCCCTCTCTCTCTCCTCTCTCTCCTCCTCCTCCTCCTCCTCTCCTCTCTGTCCCTCTCTCTCTCTCTCTCGTCTCCTCCTCTCTCCTCTCTTTCTCTCTCTCTTTCCCCAGGGTTCCCGCGGGTCTTAAAAAGTCATTAAAAGTCATGAATTCTGAGTTTGGGTTTTTAAGGGCCTTAAAAGTCATTAATTTTCACTGTGAGTCATTAAAAAGTCATGAAAAACTATCTTGATCCCCTCCCTGACCATATTCTGCATTGAAAAAGTTGTGCAGCCGGCTAAAAATCCTAAATAGCCACCTTACACAAAACTTAGTGACATCCCTGGATCTGCTAAGTAGAAGTGAAAAATCTATAAAATTGTAGCACTGAAGTCTCTAAGGAAATTATGCTGAAAATACACCAAAGCCACCATTCTTCATGTAAAACTAAAAGTAAAAAATTGTAAAAGTACAAGTCTATATTTCTATCTTTTATGTGAATCAAAGTCAGAAGTTTATATTATCATTTGGACAATATTTAACCCCCAAAAATGCTGAAAATGCACTGGAGAGCAAAGAAAACCCTCTGGCTTCTGGGGCCCGAAGCGGGCCCCAGACCCCACGCTTTAATGGCTGAGATAGTGTCTCGCACATCTGACTTAAAAAAGTTGGCATCTACATTGTATTCAATACAAGTATTCAATACAAGTATTCATTCTTTTAAGAAATGTATTCATTGATTTTGAGGAGATTACATTGATATGTTTAAAAAGGTCATAAATAATCGGCTAACATGACTTCATTTGGTCATTAAAAAGTCATTAAAAAATGGCGGAATTCGTCATTAAAAGTCATGAAAAATGATGGGCTCTGGGCCGCGGGAACCCTGTTCCCTCTCTCTCCCTCCTGTCTCTCTCCCTCTATCCTCTATCCTCTTTATCTCACCCCTCACTGCTTCCTCTGCTCCTCTCTTCTTCTGTAACCTGTTCTTCCCCTGTTCTCTACCTCGCCCCTCCCCCACCACATGTCCACCCTTGGTCACCTTCTCTGGTCAATACCTCGTTACTCCCCTTCCACCCATCAGTACCTGGATGACCACCTGTGACCACTTCTCGCTCTAAGCGCCATATAGAGTCAACATGGAGACATGCTTCTACATTATACCACCTGGTGCTGTCCCCTGCTGGGTAATATACTTACAGCGTAGGTTAATAGCCTGGGGTAAAGCAACAATAGGGGGTAAAGCAACCAACCACACACCCTCCCCTCCCTCCCCTCCCCCTCCACACACACCCCTCCCCTCCCCACTACACACACCCCTCCCCACCACACACACCCCTCCCACCACACACACCCCCTCCCCACCACACACACCCCTCCCCACCACACACACCCCTCCCCTCCACACACACCCCTCCCCACCACACACACCCCTCCCCTCCACACACACCCCTCTTCTGACTGGCTTGTTCGGAATAGGTAGGTCCAAATAGAGTGAATCTGCGGGCGGTTTGGGACGAACCCTGGGAAAATTTCGAAGAAAAGTGTTTTATATGCGGTCCGGATCCTAGTTCCGATGTTTGGATGTATGGGGGGCCGTTCGTAATGTTTTAGAAGAAGCTTCGCTTTTGCCTGCAAAAGGCGGAATTGGCCCGATTGGTCCAGAAAAGGACGCCAGCCTCTCCACTTCGGAGGTCATCCCTCCTCACTCCACCCTTCCCCTTCCACACACCCACATAAATTCCTTTTCATGCTTTTCATGTTAACTAGAGCGTATTCGATGTATGATCTTTTTTTATTAATAACAGGCAATGTCAGTTAGAAGGGCATACTCTAATCGCTTCACAACGACTGAATTAATTTTGTTTAAAAACTTTTATTCATACTGGGTTATTCAAGTCGCTTTTTCTGGGTTTTCCACTTGCCACTTTTACCCCTTGAAAATTTCATATTTGAAATATGTAACCTGCTATTTCCCTGCTTATATGTAGGTGGGTATTTTCAATTCCTCCATGAACAGCAATATACCTGGTCAATGTCCACCTTGGTTTGATTAGGCACCTTGCATTGTCCGTCAGAGTAGCCAACAATAAAGAACAATTTTTTTCTTGAACATATTTTTATTCAGGAAAAATAAGTGCTGGCATATGCCATAGCAAAATTAATGCAAGGCTCGGGCAAGCCCGGTCTCCCACCTTGCCCTGAATTTTCGCTTTAACTATTGACTTTTTAATTTAATATGATTTAATGTTTAGACAATGCACATGTATTTAATGTTTAGACAATGTACATGTATTTAATGTTTAGACAATGCACATGTATTTAATGTTTAGACAATGCACATGTATTTAATGTTTAGACAATGCACATGTATTTAATGTTTAGACAATGCACATGTATTTAATGTTTAGACAATGTACATGTATTTAATGTTTAGACAATATACATGTATTTAATGTTTAGACAATGCACATGTATTTTCCCAATGATGTTTTACAGTGTATAATGTTTACTATTGTACAGGTGCGGACACTGTAAAAAGTTGGCCCCAGAATATGAGGAGGCAGCAACAGCACTGAAGAGGAACGACCCGCCCGTGGCCCTCGCTAAGGTACTATAAAGTTTTAATGAGAGAATTATTTTTTTTTTCATTTCATTTAGGGCCCTATCACATTTAAATAATACAAAATACATGAGAAAAAAGAAAAACGCTATAATAGGCATTGTCCTTATGATGAAATAATGTAAAGAAAGTCTTAAATTTACACCACTGAGGTATGTGCGAGAATATCTGGTGCAATTGATTTTAATTTTGCGAAAAGTAAATGATTGGTAGTTTATACTTTCAGTCACTGATTTATGGGGGAAGTCGTCAGTACTAGTTACATTGAAAACAGAATGCAAAAATTGCCAAATCTCGATTTGCCTACCGCCCCTGCCAAATTCCACCATTTATAACGAAATTTTCAAAATATTTTCAAAATATCTTGAGGTTTGTTTGTTTTTTTTTTCATCAAAAAATCTATAAATCAGTTTAAAACATTAAAGGCCCTGAGTATGGGGCTTGTGCAGTTGTACACAACTTGTGAGTAAGCCCTATCGTATCAGCATTTTATAGAATAGTTTATTTCGTTTTACATAATAATTAATATTATCTTATCCAATATCTCTCAAATCTACATGAATTGATTAATACATTTAGGAATAAGCTCTGATGGAAAGTTTATAAAAAATCTTGTAGTATTTGTCTTAAAATTGATGAATTATGCTCTCAACCTGCGGTGAACATGTAATGTCCATAACCACTTGAACACTTCTATTTTGCCATTTACTGTTTAATAAGCTAGAAAGTCTTTCTCCCTAACTCATATACACGTTATTAATCATGATATTAAATTGTATAACTTGGGGTAATCCTGCAGTTGCTGATTTGTGATCATCTGATTGGCTGTCTGGCTAGTCACGTGGCATGTCATCATGTACTATTTATAAAACTTGTGTATCTAACTTTCCCCGCCCGCCCACAGGTTGACTGTATAGCAGAGACCAAGTCGTGTGGTAAGCACGGCGTCTCCGGCTACCCCACCCTGAAAATATTCCGCAACGGAGAGATGTCCGAGGAATATAACGGTCCCAGACAAGCAGGTAACCATGGCAACACGATGACAACAACTAGAGACCACGCTTGTTGTTTAGTTTAGGCTTGATGTATTATTGCCTCACTGGTGATGTTGTTTGTTTGTTTGTTGTTATTATTTCTAGCAAACTTGTACCTCAACCTTATCACTTTACACTAGTACTTAGGCACAAGTGCATTCGACAACTGTTGTCTAAATTGTGTGAAATTAGAAACATTGCAAACAGAAATGTCCTACTTTCTACTGAGATTATTTCTATCACTTGCCATTAACTTTAAGATCCCATTTTCCACATATCAAGGGATGAATTTCATTAGGAAGATTTTGTAACATAAAGTCATAAACTTGCCCCGGTGGAGTGGTGAGGTTGAGGAGGGAGTATATTCTTGAATATGCTTATACTATAAGCAGGCAGAGGCACAGGGGGGTCTTAACCCTTCCACTGCAGCATTTAACTCTTTTACTTCAGCCACATTTAAGTCAGGCCAGCAAACAATGCACAATCAGGTCCTTAACCACAATCCTTTATTTCCTAAACTTTTTAGACACAAGATAAATTTGATTAAACTACAATATTAATCTGTATAGATCTATATCATTACCTGCAGTCGAGAAAGAATTAAAATAGTATTGAAATTCTTTATCTAAAATTGATTTCTGTTTATGTGGGATTGCTGAACCCTGATTGTTCATTGTTTGCAGTCTTTTATCTAGGAAGCACAAGCCACACAAGTTCTGCTTATATGTGTATAGAGTGCATGACTAGTGTTAGCTTATATCTGTGTCTAGCATTTGTTACATGTATAGGCGATATACAGGCTGTAGTACAGGTTGTGTGCCACATGCAGTACAAGTTATACAGGCTGTGTGCTTTCATATTCACACCATTTTCTGGCCAGACAACTTTACTTCCATTTCATATATCACATGCCCATCTTTGAGGTACATTTTAGTTGCCCCCCAAATTTACCAATTGTCCTATACAGAAATTGAATGATTTTAAACACAAAATACAAAAAACTGCTACATTTCTACATTATGTTTGGTCCAGTAAGACCTCAGTAGGACCAGTTAAACCACCTTTACCGGTCCTACTGCCAGTCCAGTAATACCCCTTAAGTGTTGGTCATGTATGCAGCCTGTATAAGTATTACTGAGCTTGGCCATGTATGCAGTCTATAAGTCTGTACTGAGCTTGGCCATGTATGCAGTCTGTACTGAGCTTGGCCATATATGCAGTCTGTACTGAGCTTGCATTAAGTCTCCTGTGCTGTGTAGGTGGACTGTCAGGGAGCTGGTAACGGCGTGTGTAAGCAATATGAAGTGCAGGGCTTCCCCACACTTAGAATCTACCGTCGCGGCCAGGACTATATGGATGCTGAGGACTATGGGGGCCCCCGCACAGCGGGTAAGCTCAGTCACGGGGAAACACCCCGGTGTCTGTATGCAGCTGAACCCAGGGTGTGGTCCAAGCCTGTATGCAGCCCCTCAGTGGGGCAGGTGGGGCGGGAATGCAGCCCTCTGTGTGGTGGGAGCATGTTTGTATTGCAGAACCATCCTGGAGCAGTTGGACCAGATCCCTACAGACACACCTGTACCCAGATCCCTACAGACACACCTGTACCCATGCAACAATTCTTCCTCCCCACTTGTCCCTTGCAGCTTATTCCACTGAATCCCAACTCTTGACCCTTGACCTGTGTAACTAACTTCCCCCACTGCTTGAATCACAATAATATATCTTGTACCTTCCTAATCTCACTCACTCTTGCCCTCCTAATCTTGTACCCTCATTTCTTTGAATCTCACCCCTCGCCCTCCAAATCTCGCCCTCTCACTTCTCTGGCCTTGATATCAGTCTTAGAGACTGTTGCAAATGACTAAACAAAGAACCCCACCACACACACCTCTGACCCTTTGAATCTCTAGCAAAAGCCACTGGACTCTTACCCTCCTAAACTTACCCTCTTCACCTAATGTTCCCTGTTTGCCCTTGCCCGCCTGCAGTGCCCTGGAGGTGTCTAACAGCCCGCTACACACTGTAATGTTCCTGTTCTAGGTGGATTGTACTGAGAATACCAAATCCTGCTCCGCTCATGGCGTCAGTGGATACCCCACCCTTAAAATCTTCAGAAACGGAGAAGTTTCTGAGGATTACAAGGGGCCGCGACAAGCTGGTAAGGGGCGGTGACTGGGGACGGGGCGTGGGGGATGTGTGTAGTGACCTTAGTTGTCCCTGTGTATATATAGCCCTGACACTCAACAATAGCCAGCTCTAGTGTTAATTGTTTGGTAAGAACTACTGTGCCTTTAGTTGTCTTAAAAAATTATTAGAAAGTACAATTTAGGGAGGAAGACTTTAGATTCATGCAGAAAATGTGATATCTTGAAATTTACAAAATTGTTCTGGGATTCTAGACCTTGATTCCTATCTTGTAATCTCTTAATTTTATCAGAAATTCTTTTCCCTTTTTAAACTAACATGTTTATTCAGGTGGATATACAAAACAAGCTCACTCATAGGAGTGGTTTTGTCCTGATATTGTTCATATATTACATACAGTTGAAGTTATGACAGGAATATAATAGAGTGATATTACAAGATATTATTGCCCATCAAGGGTTAGAGCTGGCTATATTATTGTGTTTCTATTTAGCTTTGTTTAGTTGTAATTTACTAAGTTTATATTAACTCACACACTCTGCTTCATTGTGCTTTCTGCTTTCTACCTAACAATGAATCCTCAGCTCTGGTGATGCTTGCATGCTTTACACCCATCCAGTCAACAGTTGGTCCGTGTGGATGGGCATGCAATGCAGTGCCGTGTCATTTTAAGTTTGATAACGCAAATTAGATTAACTTCCCACAGATTGGAATTGTTTTAAAGATAATTAAGTGAACAATCTCTTGCTCTCTGCATAGAATGCGAAAAAGAATATTGTGTATAGAATTGCCTTTGGGCTGCATTTTATAACTCTGAATTAAATTATTAACTTGGAAAAATTACTAATTATTCTAAACCAAAATAAAACTTATCTTGTGTACAACGTCATATTTATCCAATCAATCAATTTAGAAAGCTACCACGGCCTAATATTTAAGAAAAATGAAATAGTTTGAAGAATTGTTTTATAAATTAATTACATAATTAATTACATTATATTTTAATTATAATAATTTTTCAAATAATATATAATTATAATAATAATTGTCAAATATTGTGTCTATAAGTGAGTGGTGTTAATTGTGTACAGATGGTATTGTGAAGACGATGCGCTCCAAGGCCGGCCCCAGCTCTAAGGAACTCAAGTCTTTCGCCGAGGTGGAGAAGTTTACATCTGGACAAGACGTGGCCATTGTAGGTCAGTATGCTCTGGTCATTTGTCTTCTTTTTGTTTCTTTTTGTTTTACTTCTCTCTCCTTCAATCAACGAAGAAGAGAGAATAAGTAAAATATGAATACAAACATAAAATACAACACTTAAAGACTGAGAGAGAGAATACATAACTGACAACAGTTGGGAGCCCTGTAATTTACTCTAATCCTTCAATATAAAGGGTGTGATTGTACTACACTATTACTCAAGGAAAATACAATACTGTACAGTATTGACTATTTTACCACGGTCTACCCCCTAGTGTGGTTTAACTAGGAAAAACATAAGACCTGCTTCCCTGTATGTATATTCAACTAAGCCTAAGGTATATCCCTTGTTTCTGCCTGGCCTAGTGGTCAGACACAGACCTGCATGCCAGCTAGTCTGTATGTATATTCAACTAAGCCTAAGGTATATCTCTGTTTCTGCCTGGTCTAGTGGTCAAGACACAGACCTGCATGCCAGCTAGTCTGTATGTATATTCAACTAAGCCTAAGGTATATCTCTGTTTCTGCCTGGTCTAGTGGTCAAGACACAGACCTGCATGCCAGCTAGTCTGTATGTATATTCAACTAAGCCTAAGGTATATCTCTGTTTCTGCCTGGTCTAGTGGTCAGACACAGACCTGCATGCCAGCTAGTCTGTATGTATATTCAACTAAGCCTAAGGTATATCTCTGTTTCTGCCTGGTCTAGTGGTCAAGACACAGACCTGCATGCCAGCTAGTCTGTATGTATATATTACTGATGTATATCTCTTGTTTCTGCAGGTTTCTTTGAGTCTGAGGGCAGTGACATCCAGAAGCAGTACCAGAAGTTGGCCGACTCCATGAGTGAGGACCACAAGTTTGCACACACGTACAACACTGAGGCTACTGAGCAGCACGGCAAGGAGTAAGTAACACCTGCAGCAGGCTCAGTCTATACATTTATGTCAACATTTCAACTAATTTTACAGTTGTTAATTTGACGTACGCATTGTATGCCTTGATGCGCTACCACAACAGAGATATAACTATTTTATTTCTCGTCACACATCACACATTTAAAAGAAATAGGATGATCCTTTCAGCATCAGAGATGTTGACTTGATCTTCCAAGATACCCTTATTATAACTCAAAAACAGTACAGTACATAAACAAGTTGTTCAGATCGGAGGATCCCAGTATAAACGTTCCACCTGAACTCACCTGACAACAATTGTTGTGTGTGGCTATCATAGTCTTACTATGCTGCCTAGCTCCTGATGAGTAGAGTCAGGAGCTTTTATACCAGGATTTAGTTTGGTATTTCCCAAATGAAAAAATAAAATTGCCAGGGTCTTCTCAATATTATTTAGGATTTTAAATATAACCTTATTAATGTAGAGATATTGGGTGTGGTTTCGACCAAAAGGTTTCTTCTAAGATTTCTTCTAAGATCCTGGCGTTTCCTAATAGGAAGGTATAGCACTGACTGTAATGTCCTTCTGAAGACGTGATATTCACAGAAATTGTTTCCCATTTCCATGAACTGTTTTCTTCCTTTCTTCTTCTGATGCAATGTGTGACAACTACTGTAAATATTATATGGAATTACAAACCTATTCTTATGTATGTTTCCTTCCCTTGCAGCGTCATCGTGTTGTTCAGACCTAAGCACATGCACAGCAAGTTTGAGGACAAGTCCGTCAAGTTCACCGATGATGCCACACTTTACAAGATGAAGTCATTCGTCTCCGACAATGTGTAAGTCGATTTATATCATGTTATAATGAACGCTATCAAGTTATAATGAACGCTATCAAGTTATAATGAACGCTATCATGTTATAATGAACGCTATCAAGTTATAATGAACGCTATCAAGTTATAATGAACGCTATCAAGTTATAATGAACGCTATCAAGTTATAATGAACGCTATCATGTTATAATGAACGCTATCAAGTTATAATGAACGCTATCAAGTTATAATGAACGCTATCAAGTTATAATGAACGCTATCATGTTATAATGAACGCTATCAAGTTATAATGAACGCTATCAAGTTATAATGAACGCTATCATGTTATAATGAACGCTATCATGTTATAATGAACGCTATCATGTTATAATGAACGCTATCATGTTATAATGAACGCTATCATGTTTCAGACATGGCCTTGCTGGACTCAAGACCGCCTCCAACCAGGGACAGTTCAAGAAGCCTCTCGTCACTGCCTTCTACGATGTGGACTACGTCAAGAACATCAAGGGAACCAATTACTGGAGAAACAGGTAGCTATATAAACCTCATTCAGTAATTTATAAATTATTGCAAGCTTTAGAAATCGTTCTGCAGTTTTAAAAATTACTGCAAGTTTAGAAATAATTCTGCAAACGTTAGAAATCATTTATGATTGGAGATTGTACAGCAAGCTTTAGAAATTGGTTCTTCAAGTTTCAAATCTGCTGTTCAAATTTTGATTTCATTCTTCAAGTTTTGAATTCGTTCTACAAGTTTAAAAATTGTTCTACAAGTTTAGAAATCGTTCAGCAAGTTTAGAAATCGTTCAGCAAGTTTAGAAATCGTTCAGCAAGAATCGTTCAGCAAGTTTACGAATCATTCAGCAAGTTTAGAAATCGTTCAGCAAGTTTACAAATCGTTCTACAAGTTTAAAAATTGTTCTACAAGTTTAGAAATCGTTCAGCAAGTTTAGAAATCGTTCAGCAAGTTTAGGAATCGTTCAGCAAGTTTAGAAATCGTTCAGCAAGTTTAGAAATCGTTCAGCAAGTTTAGGAATCGTTCAGCAAGTTTAGAAATCGTTCAGCAAGTTTAGGAATCGTTCAGCAAGTTTACGAATCGTTCAGCAAGGTTACGAATCGTTCAGCAAGTTTACGAATCGTTCAGCAAGTTTACGAATCGTTCAGCAAGTTTAGAAATCGTTCAGCAAGTTTAGAAATCGTTCAGCAAGTTTAGAAATCGTTCAGCAAGAATCGTTCAGCAAGTTTACAAATCATTCAGCAAGTTTAGAAATCGTTCAGCAAGTTTACAAATCGTTCAGCAAGTTTACAAATCATTCAGCAAGTTTACAAATCGTTCAGCAAGTTTACAAATCGTTCAGCAAGTTTACAAATCGTTCAGCAAGTTTACAAATCGTTCAGCAAGTTTACAAATCGTTCAGCAAGTTTACAAATCGTTCAGCAAGTTTACAAATCGTTCTGCAAGTTTACAAATCGTTCTGCAAGTTTACAAATAGTTCTGCAAGTTTACAAATCACTCAAGATTCAATTGGTTAGCATTGTTCTGCCAGATTTGACGTCGTTCTGCAAGCGTTAACATTCATTCTGCAAGTTTATAAATAGTTATTCTGTCACTAACAAGACCCTCTTTCTGCCCACAGAGTAATGAAGGTGGCTAAGAAGTTTGACGGTAAGGTGGTGTACTTTGCTGTTGCTAACAAGGATGAGTTCAGCCATGAGTTGCAGGAGTTTGGTGTGGACCAGTCGGGTGACAAGCCCATCATCACCGCACGCGACAGCCGCGACGCCAAGTATGTGATGAAGGACGAGTTCTCCATGGATAACCTGGAGAAGTTTGTATCTGACCTGCTGGAGGGCAACCTCAAACCTTACCTCAAGTCTGAGGCTATGCCAGACAACAATGATGGACCTGTCAAGGTGAGCTTTGTTTTTTTTTGTTTTTTTTTTGTATTAAAGGCCAATTACATAATATTTATCAGAACATTTGGTCCTGGTTATGACCATAAAGTGCCTTTCTGTCTCTTTTCTCTGTCTCTCTCTCCCTTCTTCTCTATCTCTATTTCCTGGGTATGATCATAAACTGCCTCCCTCTCAGCTCTCCCGCCCTTGATATAACACTTCAAAGTGTTGATAAGGGCGTAAAGCAACCAAACTCACTCACTCACTCATTTGAAAAAACGTAGGTATCACTCGATGATGTCTTCGTACGTTGCCTTGTTAAAGGATTCATAACATGACATTTTTTTTAATTCAATTTTATTCAGGTATTCAAGCTCGTACATCATGTAAATATTGAGACAATTAATGAAATATTCCCCAAATGACCATGTGCTTGTGTTTCTCGGGGACCTGAGCCGGAGAACAAAAGACATGATTGATTGTACAAATTGATGTTAAGCTTATAAATGGTGTAAAGATCATTGTTAGGGTTAATATTATTCAGTATAAATACAAGTGACCTCCCGCTCATATTACAGGGTCATTTATTAACGACATTTGCCTCCGTTTGGGAAATATTAAAAACCAGTAAACAGTACTGGCTCATAAGTGAGTCACATCCCTTGGAGCCAAGGGAAGGGTCGCTCAGTCGTCATGCCCCGCCGCAGACTAAGATTGCATTTGTCTCAAGTTACAGTGTGGACCATTGTAACAACGTTATCAATGGAAACATAGTATAGACTTAGAAGGTTGTGGCTTTCCCTGGTTGCTGTGAGTAAAACGGGCCTTGTGTTTTGACTCAACAGGGCCTGTTAGAGTCATTAGATTGATATGCTCGGCTACAATTTCGTCTGCGCTCGATCTGTGAGCTTAGACTGTAAACTGCTGCTGTATAGAGCATACACTACCCTATTATTAAAGTATTTGAATCCAGTCGTGCTTGAAGTGCTCCTTACCTCCTTAGGTGAGGTTTTGACAATATGTGATCCGTTTTAGGAAAATGAGTCATAAGTCGCAAAATATGGATTTTGAGATACCATGATATTTAAAAAGAGGACATCAAGCCGATTTGAAAGATAGTAAACACTAGGACATCTAATAAATATTCCTATATTTCAAGTTTGATAATTTAATTTTTGGAAAAAAAGTTTTTCTGGGTGGGTAATAACCAGTAAAGTAACTAAATATACTCCATTCGAAGGCCTTCAAAACTCAAGGATATATTTAATTCAATGTCCTGAAATTTGGTACATGGATTCATATGACTATAAGTGCTTAACCCTCTAAGAATCAGAACATTCATGTCTTCTTGCCCTATGTTTCAGGTGGTGGTAGCAGAGAACTTTGAGGAGATTGTTAACGACGAGACCAAGGACGTCCTCATTGAGTTCTACGCCCCCTGGTGTGGACACTGCAAAACACTGGCACCCAAGTGGGAGGAGCTTGGAGAGAAGGTGAGAGGCGTTGATTGACAGTTTATTACCATTTGGGTCCGATTTGTAGAAAATGTACAATTGATAAGTGTGCAATGTTGCCAATACTATGTAAATTCGAGTATATTCGGCATTGCATTGATACTAGCAATCTGTTTGGTTAGGTTGAACTGAATTTAGAACCTGATTTATGTCTCTTTGGGTTATTTGAGTGGATTGGGAAGGTGAATTGTACATTTTCTGAAAATCTGACCCATTTGTTGTTTTAAGTGTTTTATTTCATCACGACTTTATGTACAAGTTTACACTGATTCTCAGTACGATGATGAGTTACGATTAAAGTTCTAACATATGAAGCAAATCTAATCTATTATACAAAAGTAGATTTTCAAATAATATTTAAAAGTATTAAAAATTGATAGAAACACCTCCACCTGCGCCGTGTCATCACAATACATGGCATTCCTATTATCATACAACTATATTTTAAATATGTATTTACTCATATATTTTTTTTTACCTCGACGACATAGGGATAACTCTACCATACATACATACACATATTATCCTATATTAAATCTTCTTCTTAGAGGAGCATGGTACACTATTCTACTGTTGTGGTTGATTGAGTGTGTCTGGTATCTCCCACACCTCTTTCTTTTCTAGAAAAGTTTTCCAGCAAATTCCCTTTATACTCCTTTTAAAAAATTTTGCATCGACCTCTAGGTTTCTTACTTCCATGGGGAGGGTGTTCCACAGGAGCCTTATTCTCCCGAATAGACTCCTGTGGATCCTCTCCTTCCTCCATTTATTTAACTCCAATCTTCCACCGTTTCTCATATTATAGGGCACAGTATGTTCATTTTCAAATTTAAATTCGCTTCTAAAAAGAGCAATAAACCTTTGTAGTCTTCGAATACATAGTGGCAGTATGTTGTAGTTTACATGAAGATATACAGTAGTTATTCTAAGATCTCGTATTCTCGTTTTTGGTCCGTACACCGTACGCAGACAGCTGTTTTGGACGAGTTGTTTATGCAGCTTACAATGTCACAGCATCGTCATGGTGACGGTTTTACGCTGACTGGCTTAACATTACATTCACATAATGAAATCATTTCTAATGAGGTTTGTTAGATGAGGAGAGGTAAATAACAATGGTATCACAATTTGACACCTGATTACTGCTATAATTATTATTATGATAAGATTTTATTTCCATTTCACATATACAATCGTTGTCATATATGTTAAGTGCATAAAGATAAAGAAAAGAATGGAAAATGAATATTGTCTGTGACTGTCAAAGCTCTTCCGAACATCGCATGAATTTTTTATTACTGATAGAAAAGAACGGTACTAGGTGATACAAGCTGACTAGTAATCTAGAGTAGAGGTACAAAATACAAGGTACAAAGAATGTGTACAAAAGTGTACATGTATATATACAGGCGGGTGTGCAAGCACCCTGTCCGACTATTGTCAGTATCTCTGGTTATAGCTACTAGTAGCCATGCAATAATGTCGTGTTGTCTCCGCCCAACAGCTGCAAGCCGAGAGCGACATCGTCATCGCCAAGATGGACGCCACTGCCAATGATGTTCCTCCACAGTACGAAGTCCGAGGGTTAGTACTCATTATTAATTCTATTTAAACAGTTATTTATTTGCATATATTATAACTCTTTGTTTTAAAGTTGCCATTAACTGAATTCTGTTCTATTTATCTAACTACTAGAAGGTTAATGAAATGTCCTTTTCCCATGAAATGTAATGACCAAATGTAAATAAAGGGAATACATTACAACTACCTGGTAACCATCTGTGATCATGAACACATGTTATTGTAATATGGCACTTCTTGTCATGTTCTAACCATATAATCCTCATGTTTCTGCTCCTATATATTTATACATGTAATTCTTTTATAACGTCTCGGCTTCTAACCATATAATCCTCATGTTTCTGCTCCTATATATTTATACATGTAATTCTTTTATAACGTCTCGGCTTCTAACCATATAATGCTCATGTTTCTGCTCCTATATATTTATACATGTAATTCTTTTATAACGTCTTGGCTTCTAACCATATAATCCTCATGTTTCTGCAGATTCCCCACCCTTTACTACGCCCCCAAGAACAAGAAGGATTCGCCCAAGAAGTATGAGGGAGGCCGTGAGGTCGATGACTTTATCAAGTATCTGGCACGCGAGGCCACTGACGGTCTCAAACACTTCTCTAAGGACGGCAAGAAAAAGAAGGGCAAGAAAAGCGAATTATAAACACGCCACAAACAACTTCGTGATACTTAATAACAATTACAGATTATTGAATAATACAATCATTCATCATAAAAAACCATTTCATTCTAGGTGTGTTCAAAATCTGACGACGAGAGATCATTGTATAGTCTATTTTTGTTTTGGTCGGTTGCTATGGAAATTACCATGGCAACCTGCTGTTAGTGGGTGATAATAGGGGATTTAGTGGGTGTATTCACTACATCCTGTGTTGTATTGTGGGAGTGACGGAGGGAACAATATCATCATCACCGTGTCTATATTTTGTAATAGAGAAAGGTAACCTCCATTCCCATACCGCATGCTTAACAACCGACCCGTGTAAGCTACCGTTAACAATAGATGAATTAGTCATGCAGCAGTTCCTTTGCAATTTTGCACTACCAACTTTTAAAAAATTGTATAATTAAAATATTTGTTTTGGTAATGGCAGAAATGCGTGAATACTAGTCACATGTTTTCAATGGTATTCATGCTTATTTCTCCCATAATTTCATGCTAGATTCGATCTAAGAATGTGTTAATGTAAATTCCACTATTAATGGTGTAATGTAAATCCCCCTATTGAGTGTGTAATGAGGAAGGGCAGTCTAGGCTCATAGATCAGATATTGGTATGTCAGTGATTAGACGCCTACTGCGCTCATGGCTTTCCTGGCCCTGGAGCAAGTGTCCTAATGGGATTTTAATGGGATTTTGCAGTTGGGAGTTAAAGGACTTCTCTCAATTGTGGGCCTAGGCTGTAGGGTGTAGACATTGTGCATGTGTGTAATCTGGTTGTATTTTGAACATACCCTCATATCATCCTCACCTCTCTCTCACTCCTCTCTCACACCGCCCCGCAATAGGAATTATTCCCATGCAAATCTCTGCCATTCACTGTAAAAGAGGATATCATAGGTTCCCTAGGACTTCTCTTCATAAAGTCTCTCAAGCTTGTATAAGAAAATCTCTTAAATAATTTAGCTTGTATGAAAAAGACTGTAAGTGAGCGTTATCAATGTATTGTTAACAACCACATGTAATGTAAATATCTGAATGTGTTCTGGTGAGACCTTGTCAACCAGGAGTGAGGGCGGAGAGATGTTTGGGGAGGTGTGAGAGAGGGTTGGTACATTGTCCTATGCTACTGATCGATACAAACTCCAGGCTTTTCTTTCTCAAAAATATCACCAGAAATAATTCATGAAAAAGTGGGATTCTCGGTCCTAGTTTCCTTTCTTAAACTTGCTGTTTGTTGTGTGAATGGAGTCTAGAGTATAGAAGATGAAAAGGAGGTGAAGAGGAGGAAGAAGAAGAGAGAACATTGTACATTACAAGGTGATGTTTACTATAATTGTGTATAGGTGGCGATACTTGTATCATCTGTTTTTAATACTAGGGGGCGTGAGAGTGCAGACCAAACTTTGTAGTCATTCCAGGCGTGAGTTGTACCCTAGCGGCGACCCCATACACTACAAGCAATGTACATATTGAGTAGTAGACACTATCTGGCACCAAGTGGGCGGGGGTGGGACATTGGACACTTGATGGAGGAAAACATCATTGCCATCTACATGTTGGAACTAGGGAATGAATGTAAAATGTTCATTCATGTTGCGTGTAGTTAGTGGAGATATTTGTATTTGTCACAAGAGTGGTTTTATGGAGAATATACATGGTGTCTCAGGTCAGCGGAAACCTTCATATCCCTCATAGATATTACCTGGATCTTCTTGTTCACTTTCATGTTACTACAACTCTTTTTGAGATGCTGGACTAGACAGGGTCCCTTAAATAGATGAGAAATATCAGAGCGGATCTTGCCCGGTACATGTCACCATTTGTTGGTCCCGCAAGAACTGCAATTTGCAATGTAACACCTTGTGATCACTGTTAACCAATGAAACTGCTTGACCTTGAGAATATCCATGTAGGTCATTACCCCAGGACGCCATCTTGCTTCTTGCGTTATGATATTCATACTGTAGGCGGTGTGTTGGCCTTCCAATAGGTAACTATAGAACTGGGACCCTGTCTTGGCCGCAGAGGGGGGTGTATAGGTAATTGTTTTACCTCCCAACATTTTGTCACCATGGTAACCATGCTCTAGTTACCCACAGATGATCAAGAGTTGCTTGTGTGAAAGGTCTGAAAGAACATTTCCAAGAAAAACAAATAAAAACAACTAAAAAATTTGACAAATGTCTTGATGTATTTCCTTCAGTAGATTAGCCACAAGTTTTCCAAATTCTCATTAGATCTCCAAAACTAGTCCACTTATAGTTCCAAATAAACTTGATTTAAGAAATAACCATTTTTAGGAACCTTCTGAGTCTTATGACAAGTTATGCCTTTACAGAAATCTTAAAGGTCAAGTGTAATGAAAATTGTAAAATTCGAGATAAGGGCTTCTTTACATGTGTTTTGGTGGTATTGATGGCATCCGTGGTTGAAAATTGAAAAAAAATCTTTTAATGCCCGTTTTTCACAGCTTCATGGTGAGAAAACAAATGGGGCTCAGTTTGCCTTATTAGTAGAGGGTGTGTATTCACGCCCCACCACTGTGACGTCATCCATATCTAAGCTAAGGCCTGCTTTAGCCTGGCTAAGCATTGTCTCATAGCATGTAGGCATTAGTTGGAGTTGTATGCCTTAATTTACAGATGGCACTAATGAGGATATTCTAAATTTTGGTAGGCCTACTATTTTTTTCCAGGATTTTTTTTATAAAGTTTTCAGAGTACGAAAATAACTTTTTTCTTTACCCGCCAACATGGCGGGCGAAATAAGAGATTTACCCGCCCACATAGAAATTTACCTGCCCGCAAATTACCCTAAATTAAAGAAGTTTAAATTATGACTTTAGGATTATATTAAGTGTATATAGATAGTATCATACCAGATCCATACTTATCAATCTTTTCATTTGATAGAGCTTTTGTCTTAATAATAAGTTAATGTCTAACAGATGATCGAGTTCCATAAATGCAGAGCTAGTAGGGACATTTAGCACTGAAATGCAACACCACAACGCTAACGTACCACGATAGGGTGGGCCGTACATAGTAGCAGGAGAAAATTTTTTTAGGTGGAGAGCTGTTTTCAAATGACTAAAAAGGCACACAATTTCATGAAGGAGAGTAGTGTGTTACACCTGAATCCTTCGGAAAACACCTCCCGCCCATTTGTACATAAAAATGAAATCATTGAAAAATGGCCATCATTTTAGCGTGAAGTAGACATAAGTTGGGAACGTATTGACACACCTCTTAATAGGGAGTTTCGACAGACGCTCCTCAGGAGCAAACCCCTACGTATCGGGCGGAATTAGGTCACTATGTCAGGTTGTGCATAGGTAATGAGGGTCAATACCGGCCTCTGCTGAGGAGTCTACGTAAGAAAGGGACCTGTTGCGGGGATTATACCTAAGTATATGACGAACTATCTAGCCATTTTACATTTTAAAAAAAGGTTTGGGAACAATATTAAACATGTTGTTGATGTCCTTGCCTATCAAGTTTGGTGATAGTTAACACTTTTATCGCAGAAAGCATGGTTTTAAAAAACACTACTATAGGGTTGGAGCCGGGTTGGAGACCCGGTCACAGACCGCCACCTTGGGTGCCAACCTGACCACGCATCCCTAAAGTAATAAGGATACGGATACGGTTGCGGATAGGTGAGCGGTGTCGAAACTCCCTATTGACGTAATTGACGTCCGTATCTCAGGTAGCACGCTAAGAATAGCACACCTAGTGATGACATAGTGCTCATAAAACATATGTTAGCATTAGTGTTAGCGTTAGCGTTGTGATTGCTAAATCAGCCTATTATATTCTATAAATACATAGCTCTGATAAATGTAACAAATGAGGGAGAAAGAGAGAAGGGGAGGGAGGAGAGATGGAAGAAATTTAGCCATCCACAAATAACCTCTCAGTGAAATCCACAACAGTACAAGAATTACACTTTTATCTTGATATATTATTATTATGGAACTTTTATTCAGCAAGACATATACATGTAGCAGTATAAATCAAGAAGAGGACTGGTTCAGTCTCCACTGGAGGTCTTCCGATATTTCGTCACACTATTATAAGAAAGATCATTGAGATTGAGATTGAGAAACGTTTATTGTGAGAAGTTATAGGGGACATTTCTCCTTGTCTATCAGGAGGTTTCCAAGCCCCCTTTCTTACATTTGGTGTTAGCTGGTGAACAATACCATCCTCATCATACATTTCTTTCTCACTTTCCTTCACCACCAAAGAGGGAGCGTAACTTTTGGATTTTACCACTAATTTCGTACTCTGCCATGTGCTAAGGATTATTTTGTTAAATACTGGGAAAATATAGGAGATCTTATTCTTATTGCCACTTTTTGGCTAAAAATAAAATGGCTTATATCACAGGTTGCCTACATCGGGGTATAAAGTCTGTGGACTAAGTATATGAGATTAATCCTGAATTGTGATGTGTTTCAGGAAAATGAGTCATAAGTCGCAAAAAATAGATTTTGAGATACCATCATATTTGGAAAAATGAGATCAAGCCGATTCCAATGATAGTAAACAGCCTAATATTCTAATCAGTATTTCTAGATTTTAAGTTTGATATTTTCGTTTTTGAAAAAAAAGTTTCTAATATTTCCGGGGGTCAATAAACAGTAAAGTAACTAAATGTAGTCCATAATTATGAGGACCTTTAAAACGATAGGATATATTACATAGATTGTCCTGAAATTTGATACATCGATTGATATAACTATACATGATAAACCCTCCAAATATTAGAACGTTCCAATAATGTGATCTTGTGAAAAAACACTTCGAAATATATTGATTTTGCGACTTATGACTCATTTTCCTGAAACACATCACAACTGGGGTAACTATAATATGCATTATAAAGCCAATAATGTTCATGAAAGAAAAAATCAAACTTGTGTGGCTCCCTCTTTAATTTTTCATGTTACGCAATTATTTGGAAAAGAAATAAATTTGGTGAGGATGACCCTCGCTGAATTGGACAATAGAACTAGTGTGTCTATAGCACTTACTATAGCTCTATGCTCATACCTACCAGTCGCGCAGGGACATGGATGACGTCACATGTCGCTTGACCTGTCCAAGATGGCTACTCACCCTTGCCCCGCCGGGTTGCATTGGCCCCAACAATTGCAGCGCTTTAACACCTCCCACTGGTTTGATTTATTAGGTTGGAAGCTATAACTTTGTAGATCGTTTCAAAATATTCCCCCGAATGCATCAATCACCAAATAAAAATCTTTACACTTCACCTTTAAGATATTTTCCCCTAGAATCAAGCCATGCTTGAGTACAAGGCAGATCTAGAAAATAGATTTACATAGAGAACTAACCTGGCCACAAAGCTATTTAATTGTTTAAAATTGAAAAACGTGGTTTTAAATACTGCAGTAAAATCTGACTGGACATAGGCTAACACCACATCCAGGGCCAATGGTCGGCTGTAATGGGATGTAAATAAGTTAAAAGTGCATGATATTCTAAACAACGTAATTGGTAAACTATTGTATTATATATGCCTTAATGCCTCTAAATTTATAGGAAAACCTTATCATAGTTCAATATCAGCAATTAAACTGGTAAATAAACTAAAACATCAATTGGTTGCACAGAAATACCTTCCATTAAGTCACTAGTGGTTTAACAATTATACCCTAATTATGCAGCAATTGTAACTGCCCCCACCACTCGCCCCCCCCCCTCCCTCCCCTCCCCCTTGCTCATCCAGATATCGAGATACAGAATTGTGGGTAGTTGTGTGAGAACCACCCAGGTGGCAGCACTTGTGGCAGGACTGCAGGCAGGAATAAGGCACCTTAAGTCTTTTATATCTTATCAGATAATGTCATGGTGCAGGACATGAGCTTGTAAAGATAAAGAGGGGGAAGGGAAATGAAAAGAGGTGGAGCACATAACCTAATTAGCTTTTAATTAGGGTCAGCCCTAATCGCCTATTTTAATTTGTCATGGACTCAAGTGACCCTTCCGGACAATCAGAACGTTAGCACTGCCACAGTAGTAATTAGACCATATTATATTAATCAATTAGTCATTTTTGATTGAGCTAGTTATTAATTAATTAGTAATGACCTCATTCAGTTGACTTATTATATGTGATGTGTTCCAGGGAAATGAGTCATAAGTCGCAAAAGTGATATTTTTCAAAGTATTTTTTTTATAAGATCAGTTTATTTTTTGTTGTTTTTACGACAACTTTTATTGATCTTGCCTGCCATCTTGGCCTCTACATCGCTAAACATATTTATGCAGTATAATAAAATGAATATTTTTTACTTCACTGTAATATTTTCAAGAAATTACACAATCATATTTTTAACAACAAGGATAACAATAAAACTTTTAACATAATTACTCCCTCTCTTTTTCTCTTGAGGTGTATATTTTTTTTACCTTTCCACATTAAATCTATTTGTCACAAGCATTGAAATATCAAAATTATAACTAATATATCAAATCACATCAAGGACAATAGTACTTAACATTATGACGCTTCTTAAAATAAGATCAAATATAGGTTTGTGTTAATCAGATCAAACTCCTGACCAGCTCCACCTTTTTCTTATCTGGGAGCATAAACACTCATACCTGTGCACTAATCAACAGTCACTAATAAACCTGGGCGGTAGTGATTTGTCATAAATTACAACACCCACAAACTATAGATATATTTCCTGATTTAACTTATTACATCACAAAAACCATTGAAAACCCGAATGATAATATACTTTCTGTAGCTATTAATTAATAGCTAATTGAACCTTATTAGCCAATACCTATGCGGGATCTGGCTTCCCATGTATGAGTAGAGAATAACTCCTTCTTTACTTTGTTTTGGAATTCCTCTTTGACTATCAGTCTTTTGTCTTTATTGTCACCCTCCCCCTTGGCTTGTAGTTGAAGGGGGTTTCCAACAATGGATATGGTTTCTTCTTCACCTTCTTCTGGTTCCTGGCTTTGTAAGGAGGTCACAATGGGTATGTCCTTTTTTTCCTTTTCTTCCATCACCCAGCATTGTGGGACATTCTCACAAGGTATAACTTCTACACATTCTTGAATTGCTCCCACCTGCTGTCTGGATTCACTAGGTATAACCTCTTCTACACATTCTTCCACTTGTTCTCTTGGTGTTAACAGGCTGAGAAGCTGTTCAACATACTTCTTTTCCTGTTCAAAGAACTTCTTTTTCTATAAGATCAGTTTATTGGAATGTTCTGATTCTTGGAGAGTTTATCAATTATAGTTACATCAATCGATGTATCAAATTTCAGGACAATGTATGTAATTCATCCTTTCGTTTTAAAGGTCCTCATATGGAGTATATTTAGTTACTTTACTGGTTATTGCCAGCCAGAAATATTGCAAACTTTTTTTTCAAAAATAAAAATGTCAAACTTAAAATCTGGAAATAACTATTAGAGTATTGGACTGTTTACTATCATTGGAATCGGCTTGATCTCATCTTTCCAATATGATGATATCTCAAAACCCATTTTTTGCGACTTGTGACTTATTTTCCAGAAACAGGTCACATATTTTCAACCTTATATGACTTATTATTATGTCGACCGAAGGTGCTTTCTATATCTAAACATTTGATCAGTTAGAACTGTTTACCCCTTCTGGGTTGGATGAAGGTGGTTTCTATATCTAAACACTCAATCAGTTAGAACTGTTTACCCCTCCTGGGTTGGATGAAGGTGGTTTTCTATATCTAAACACTCAATCAGTTAGAACTGTTTACCCCTCCTGGGTTGGATGAAGGTGGTTTTCTATATCTAAACACTCAATCAGTTAGAACTGTTTACCCCTCCTGGGTTGGATGAAGGTGGTTTTCTATATCTAAACACTCAATCAGTTAGAACTGTTTACCCCTCCTGGGTTGGATGAAGGTGGTTTCTATATCTAAACACTCAATCAGTTACAACTGTTTACCCCTTCTGGGTTGGATGAAGGTGGTTTTCTATATCTAAACACTCAATCAGTTACAACTGTTTACCCCTCCTGGGTTAGATGACCTAACTAATTAATTATCACTAAGTATCTTCTCCACTTACCCTATTATTGCGATTCATAATTGTACTGATTATTAAAGGTTGAGATATAAACTGCCAGTCTATTAGTAGCTGTGCCTTATTTTCATTCTATTGGGAATATTCTTCTATATTCAACTTTATTTTAGAAACTGTAGTTACAGCTATATATTTAAGAGTTAGAACCTCCCCCTAAGGGAGTTAGTTGATTAATTTATTCTCTATGCGAGGCGGGGATCCTGTGGCCTAATAAAACAGGCATGGCATGCGCTGGTATATGTGATGTGTTTCGGGAAAATGAGTCATAAGTCGCAAAATTGATATTTTTCAAAGTGTTTTTTTCACAAGATCCCATTATTGGAATGTTCTGGTTTTTGAAGAGTTTATCACTTATAGGTATATCAATCGTTGTATCAAATTCCAGGACAATCTATGTAATATATCCTGTAGTTTTAAAGGTCCTCATGTGGACTAAATTTAGTTACTTGACTGTTTATTCATCCCCAGAAATATTGGAAACTTTTTTTTCAAAAACGAAAATGTCAAACTTAAAATCTAGAAATACTTATGAGATTATTAGACTGTTTACTATCATTGGAATCAGCTTGATCTCATCTTTTCAAATATAATGGTATCTCAAAATCTATTTTTTGCGACTTATGACTCATTCTCCTGGAACACATCACATATACCACTATAGCATGTTCTTCTTACAAATAGGTAGAAACACTCCACCCAACCAAGATACTCTTAGGCAACATTTGTTCACCTTGCCTTGTGGCCTAGGGTCTGATCTTCCAGACTGTTGATCAATTATTAATTACCAAGTAATTGTCAAATACATCAAACACACAGACATTATTAAGCAAAGGTCACATTAGCTATATACATATCTCTGTCTCCTATATATCCCTCCCTGTACTGGGTGCGGGTGATTCAAGGCTTAACATATTTTGGTTCTAAACTAATTTGTTTATCCCAATTGGTTTACTAAAATATAGCAGATGTGAATCATGCCCACAGTTTATCCTGCTACTATTCTAATAATGTACCAGAAACTGTTTTCACAATAAAACAAATCCATTCAGAGGAATATGTCAATCCCCCGGAGAACTATTGAGTTGCTGCAGTGTTCTCTATACAGTGTTTATTATGGAGACATAGTCTACCTGGTTTATATAATAATATAATGATTGCAGGCTCTTACTTATTCCCAATTATATTTACATGTCATGAGAATTAGTTCATGTAATATTTGTTATGTCAAACAGCAAAGTATGTACAAGGCAGCCAATCAATAATTACTCCAAGATGGCATTTCTGCTCCTGTCACGTTTCTAGACATTTTCGTTAAACTGCATGCCTAGATTTATGATCAACTCTCTCTTGAATAATTATTCATCCATTTTCTGTTTCATGGAGAGAAGCTGGGCACAGTGAACAGTTTTATATCTGATTGTACTCATCTTCTAGACCTCAGCACAATGATTCTTTAGAGGAATATAGTTATGTAGTGATTTCCGCCTAGTAATACTAGTTCACTAACCAGGTTCGAATATTATCAATCTCAACGAAGGGGAAGTAAAACCAGTAACACAGTCTTCTGATATCTCAGGCTTTATTCCTCCACACAGACCTATTCCGTCAGTTGATCTTGGTCCCAAGCTTTGGTCCCAATGACTCAGCCAGAGTGAACAATCACTCCAGGCAAGAGTAACAAGGTTGAGTACATCGAGGCAAGAGGCAACTTTAGTAGACAGTCAATCAAGGTGTTTCAGGTAAAGGAAAGGTAAAAGAAGGTCTAGTGTAATAACAGGTTATGGAACATAAAAGGAATCTTGCCGGAACATCCGGAAAGACCAACACACAGATTGTGGTATATAGTACAACTAGATAAGAGTAACCTGTAATATAGAAATAAATGATTATGACCCATGTAAGTTTTGGCGGGAATCCAAAAGCCTGGTTTGACCAGCACAGCAAGGGCAGCTGCAGCCAATTCAACCTGTACTGGTCCAAACATGATAAACAACACCAAAACAATCAAAGCCCAATCAATGCTTAATTGGTATACCCATATTCACTACAGTTATACATAATGTTGTATGTAACATCTTCAGTGCATCTTCAATATATCTGGTGTCCCCCTATGCAATATATAGTACATATAATATATGTACTATATATTATAGTCGGATATATATGCAACTAGAGTGGAACCCCTCTATTGAGACCACCCTTGGGACTGAACAATTTGTGGTCTTGTAGCAAGGTGGTCTTATTAGAGGGGCTAATCTAATAAGAGGAAAGCAATTCGGGACTTAGAGAAACTTATCTAAAGAGAGGGGTGGTCTCTATAGAGAGGTGGCCTTTATGCGATGTTTCACTGTATATTTCTTTTGTTATTGTTCATTTTCAGATTGAGTACAGTCTATCATGACAATAATAATAACATTCACATGCTCTTATGATACATATATATATGAGATTTTCATAGAAACATTCTCCTAATATGTATAGGTAGATACAAAAAACAGTGGTTTAAAAATCCTGCGGCACAGTAAGCCATCATGAGTAATGTTAGAGATATACAAGGATGCATGTAGATCATAGGCAGTAATATGTCTGCATTAGATAAAGATTAGATAAATAAATTGCACAACATAGGTTTATAATTGGGTTGAGACAAGCACGAAGAATGGCAGCAAGTATTAAAGACTTGAAGAGACAAGCTCTGTTTTCCACATTGTTGATAGCTGAATATACCATAGTGGCCTGTTCATAAGCACAGGCTTGTATTTCTTTCAATCAATCAGTTTGCATTATTTCGGTCACATATATCATATGCAACAGCACACATGTGGGATTATGAGAAGCAGAAGGCCCTCCTGTAGGAATGGATCAACCATGTAATATTATATCACAATTGGGGGTTGTACACCATAGAGTAGAGTGTAAGCCATTGTATCTGGTTGAAGAGATCCACCGTTTTAGGCAGATCATTTTAGAGTCTTCCTATTGGTCAATGACTTTATACAAGGTGAATTGCATAATAGTTTGTTCCATGATCCCTGTTCCAAAAAATGAACCGCTTTAGTCAAATAAGTAAATAAAGAGATTGTTTCTACTTATCTGTAAATATGAGATTGTGGTATGAAAATAGAATATAACAGGAGCAGTATCTTAATATATATCAAACTGCTCTTGTCAAAGGGTCACCAAGCGGCAAGAATCAAGCATGATGAGTTGGAGAGTCTGAAGTGACATGAGCAAATATAATGTAAAGCAATGTTAGCAAGCTTCAGTTTGCTTTTGTAATTCTTATACCCTCTTTGAGTTCTAGATAAGAACTGTTGCTTTTGTGTAAGTCTGGTCTAGAGGACTCAGGTGTGGGGAAAAAACTTTCCCACACCTGAGTCCTGACCCAGGGATTGGAGATCTGGCAGGAAATACAAACCCAAAAGCAGAGTATAAAAGGACCACTGCTACACCAGATTGTCACTCAGCGGTCGTGTTAGGTGTTACAAGCTTTGTCTACCTAATAAACCTTCAGTTTGCTAATGTTACATGATGTTAACTATTCATATCCAAAATATCAACAGAGCCATGTGGAGTAAACTGCATAATGTTACAGGGTACAAAGTATAAACAACACATTATTTTCTGTTCAAATCTCTTCCTACCACCTGTCTATCACTATGCATCCAAGCTAGCTCTTGGTTCTGATCTAGAAGGTGGACTTCTGTTCTGCATGTATGTCAAGAAATGGTCTTGATTGATTCCAATATCTTTCAAGATGAATCCCTGGTCAGTGTCAATAAGGGACATGAGCAGTCCTTGCAGATGTTTGACCGTCTTGAGTTCGTCCAGCAGTTTGTCTGTCTGCCCTTGTTCATCTTGTATTGCCTGCAATAAAGGAGTTTGTTCTACAATTCCATTCAGCACAATCAGTTGAAACATGAGGCCAAATACTGTTAATGCAGAACTTTTGGTAAGGTTTGTGGATATAATGCATGGATTTGTGATATATAGCTATTCTTTTTTGGGCTGTGAAACCACACTATTCATGGTCAGGTTGAATTAGTATAGAATGATGTCTACAAGATATGCCTCATCCAAAAGGCCATGCACAAAAACATGTGAATGATTTAGGTGAAAGTGTCTGGGATCTCCGGCCTTATGCCATGGGGCTGTAAGCCAGGATATCCCTAAAACTGCCATTATATATTATCCAATACTGACCTGAATCTGCTGCTTCAAGGAATGATCAATGACCTCGTATTTGATCAGGTATGACAGTAGGTATGAGGAAATGCATATTTTTTCTGCCAGAATGGGCCGGATATCAACCAGGTGTCTACTGAGGTCAGGGATGCTACTCAGCAATGCCAGGTCTGGATTCTGTTGTGGGCTGGCAAGCTCAGGTGTGCTGGAATATACAAGTTAAGAACTGTTGTAGTGTGGTGCTGGTAGGCTGAGGGCTGCTGCAATATATAAGACAAGAACTGGTGTAGTGTGGTGCTGGTGGGCTGAGGTGTGCTACAATATATAAGACAAGAACTGTTGTAGTGTGGTGCTGGTGGGCTGAGGTGTGCAATATATAAGACAAGAACTGGTGTAGTGTGGTGCTGGTGGGCTGAGGAATGAGGGCTAAGTGTTAAAACACATTCCCAGTTGCATGAGTAGCTATTGTTAAGTTATGTCCTTATACTATACAAATGAAGGATCAACTGATTATAAACTATAACTAGTCATAATATTCATGAACAGGGGTCATAGAATTGTGTAGCATTGATTGCTTTTTTAAATAATCTGTCCATAATGATAACAATTTAATGATTTCAAAGGTCACATCATAATATACTCATGTATATACTCATGTAAACTGATTAACTAGTAATAGACTTGAAACATCCAAATAGTTATAGAAATATCCAAATTGGTCAGGCTCCATTAGGAATGGCATTAGGTTTCATGCAGCCTCCTGAGTTCACATGACAGCACAGAATATTTGTTATACAGGTGGTTAACACACTGTAATGGCAGATATTACAGAGAGTGCAAACGTTCAATTTTGTTATACTTTATATATCTATCTTCATAATGAAATGGTTATTATTATTATTATTATGGAACTTTTATTCAGGAAACATATACATAGGGCAATATAAGTCAGGAAAAGGACTAATAATTAATATAAGGAATTCACAACAATCAAGATCAGAAACTTTTAGTCTATAATGTAAATAAAGTAATGCTAGAAGACATATTGTGGTCTTACCTATCAAGATCAAGACTAAACAAAATACTGGATAAACTTTCATCTTCTGAGGATGAGTGAAGGACCATCATTTGTGACGCTTGCATGGATAAATCTGTAGAACTGGTGGCCCCTTCTATCATCCTATTTCCTTTGTGACTCGTCCTTGACCTGTAATAGATACAGGTTTCTTATTCTCGCATGAGGAAGTTGGACAGGCATTTTACACTTTTAAAATCAAGTCAATCATATCTGGTCAAATTGACCCTTTCAATGTCTTGCCCGACCAACTGATGGTTTATCCAGCAACTCATGCAAATAAGGCAATCTGGGGTCGAGTAAGTTTTTTACTTGGTTTTTCTATTGCTGCTTTTTTTCATAACAATTTGACATATCTAAAAGTAGAAGTGTAGTGTATTCTCTGTAATTCGGTTAATTCTTGACTAAAGAATGAAGAATACAACACTGGTGATTACCAATCTTTTCTTTATTCAAGTTCCAGTAACCTTAAAGCAAGTATGCATCAGAGAGGCGTCCCAGGGACTAGTCTCTAATGTATATAATATATATATATTATATACATTATATATATATTATATACGTTATATATATATATTATATACATTATATGGTCCATTCCTACGAAATGGGCCCAGTGGCCTGAAACTATTGTACAAAAAAAATCCCTTTAATCTTTTCCATAGTTAGGGAACTTAAAGTAGACTAATGGAGCTTTTAAAATCTAAATTTGCTACTAAATTGATTAGATATATTTTTTTCTACATAAAATCAATGACTGGGTTAGGATTTCCTATGTTTTTACGTCGCACATTACATTGACATTATATACTAGGCATTTTGGAAATGGGAAATTAGTTTTGGTTTGATTAAGCACTTTTTTTTAGAAAATAGGGGCAATTCAACATTTGTTTGACAATTAAGGGTACAAGGACTCTCCTATTTTCATATAGGAATTTCAAAATTAAAAACAACTTCGTTTTTCAGGTATAGGTTTTTTCAGACACTACCTTTTTTCATCTACCACTGTTCTCTTCATAACCAAGAGATATAAGTAAAAACGACTCAGATAGCTTTGTTATCACCTTACCTTGAAGATTCAAGTGTTATTTCTGCCAGGGAATATATTTCTATTTTCTAAACCAGGTTGAAATATGGGCGACGTAAAAACGCTATAGGGCTAAATTTTGCTATTCAGTGATGGAAATGAGGAAAAATGAAATTTAGATTAAAGATAAGGGGTTTTGGGATTATATATCCTAAAAGCTCATATTCTCCTCTATATAATCCTGAAAATAATGGCATCCAGAGTCAATTATCAAGGAATCTAAGGCCAAAAACGTTCATTTTAAATATTCAAATCAATAAATGGTCATTCATGTGGAAATGAATATATTCATTAGGCCTTGCTTATAATGGAAGAGATCTGGATGATTAAATATTAGCAGAAAGGTAACATTCTTGCAATTTGTTTGGTATGTGTTACAACTTTCTATTGTAAATAGTTTTGCCTCTATCAAGGATATGTTGTGACACAAAAACGTGCGACGTAAAAACATTTAAATGGTAATTTTAAAATATAGAAATATATTTATTTGGCAGTAGCCTTGCTAGTTCTCAAACGATCTGGATGATTATATATGGGCAGAAAGCTGACATTGTTGCAATTTGTTTGGTACATGTTACAACGTTCTATCTTAAATAGTTCTGCCTCTTTCAAGCAAATGTTGCGACCTAAAAACGTGCGACGTAAAAACGTGCGACCTAAAATCAGGTGTTTTCCCATTCTATGCAGAAGACATTTCTGTTCAGACCATTGAAGGAATCTGGATGATTTTATATCAGCAGAAAGCTGATATTATTGCGGTTTGCCTGGTACATGTTAAAACTTTCTATCTTAAATAGTTTTGCTTTTATTAAGCAAATGCGACGTGCGACGTAATAATGTGCGACGTAATAACATGCAGTGTGCGACGTAAAAACAGGTCTTTTCACTCTCTATGCACAAGGCATATCTGTTCAGACCATTCATGTTACACTGGCAACAAGAGAATCAATTGCCCAATGTATTCATATTAGTTATAAATGTGTTTTAATAATAGGATGGAAAAGCACAATCAATACATGTGGCGATGTAAAAACAGACATAATTAGCCATTTTCCCATTGAACTTTTTTAAACAAGCATAACATCCATACTAACAGTCCTATTGAGACACATTCGGTATCAAAAGTTAGAGATTGGTTTGCTTATATATCAAATGACTTTTATTCTTGTGTTATACCACAAGTTCATTGCATGAAAGTGAGCAACATGTGCGATGTAATAACAACAAAAAAGACTTTTTAATTTTGTTTGTGCTATAAATTTGTTAAAAAGTAATTTGGGTTACTTAAATGCATAAAAATTTGAACCTGGTGACTGAGCCAAATTAATCAGATATGAAAAACACAAATTGATGTAAATTTCTGAATCACCAAGTCCCTAATGTTTAATCATTGACATTTTTCTATGAAAATTTCGATTTTAAAGGGTTTTAACACATTAAATATCCACCAGCCCTATAATAATGTATATATCAGAGGAATTCTGATGCCCAGACGAATCTGTCAGTATCTTTTGTTTTAATATCAATGAATATTACACTGAGATATGAGGCATAGAGGGACCAAAGGTAGGGAAAAGGCCACTGGGCCCATTTCGTAGGAATGGACCATATATATATATATATATTGTATTTTTATTCTGGTCCTTTCAAATGCTACATCTTCCAGAATTAGGTTAGCAGTCTCTGCCTCAGCAGTTCTACCAGACGATAATGTGAGACTTAGAAATAGACATGTGGTATATATAATAGTGAGTCTAACATAGGTTACAGAGGTGATGAAGACTAAGAACAATGATATATAATGTTCAGTACAAAGTACTAAAGTTTCTTGTAAATGTAAGAAGTAATACAGCAGAACACATAAGAGAGAAACTATGTCTCTAGATGCAATATAGCATGGTAAATCTATGTACATGCTCATGGTGTATCTAGTGTAACTTAGGAATTATACAACGAGGGCTATAGCGTGAGAAGGATCTACGATCCCATAGTCTCACGAGGCCGTCAGGCCGAGTGAGACTATCCTTCTCACACTATAGTCAATCCTTCTCACACTATAGCCCTCGTTGTATAATTATTTTAGTCAATAATTATTTGTGTCAGATCAACAACACAAACACCTTATTTTACTAACCTTTCAGACATTTTAAACATTATTCCATTTTTCATGCTTATATGGTTGACGCGCATTCTTCGCAGTATCGCGATCCGTCTTTTTATGGAAACAACATAGGGTAGGGAACGCCGGTTTGAGTCAACCATACAGTCATTCATCACAAGAGAGGAATACGAGTTACAATTTGGAAATAAATCATTACAAATTAATATTTCCATTAATTAAATCACATCAACGGGTTTTCTGATCCGCAAGGCACAGCTACAAATGTATGTTGTCGTTATTTTGCCGAAAAAAATTCCATTTCGGATGCCAAGATTTTCTCTTTTACAGACACTGCACAACTGAAATAGACTCGGACACGTAAACAAATACAAAATTCTGACAAATACTTGGCGTACATGTTTCACAACACGATCACCCATACCAAACTGATATTTCATTTATTTCAAGTCTACCAGTCAACCAAAATTAATTTATAATCAATCCGATTTCAATGGGAAGACGATAATGTTGCCGAATACTCCGTTCCGGTTTTCATCCAATCTTCCTATCTTACTGCATTTCCACTTCTGAACATCCGGCTTGCTCACATCATTGACAACATGGTGTTTCAAGTTTTCAAGTGCGGAGACGTGGTGGAGCACTATACCAATGAACACTATTGTCAGGGTATAATAGGGCTACAAATACCTACCGGCAACCACATTATATACAAATTTAAACCGAGCGATGGCAGTGATAGTATTTGGGCGTTTGTGTACATGTTACGGCGGTTGCCGCTACAGCCAGACAAGGAGCATGACCATGAGCTGATTATGTCTGTTTCTTCGCAGTCATCACATACAACCACGGTAGGTAACAAACCAATAATTAATAGCAAAACAATTACCAGATAACTTTGCTCATAGGGTATACAGCCACAATAATAAAAGGGTTGCTTTACCCCGGCTCGGTAATTCGAGGAAAATTATGAAACACAAATAAGGATAGACTCTGACCAAGCTGTACAACGTTCGTTATTGTTTATAATAGTAATATTTGCGGCTATACCAAGTAGACAAATTGAGCCTCTTGCAAGCATGCTCCTTGGACGCCATTTTGAATAATTTGTGTTCAGTGAAACCATGATGAAGAATACAAATTAACAATTCGAAACACTATACTAATTTATTTTTCATTCATTTCCTATCAACGCTAGCAACCCCTTACAGACCGTAGTAATCAGCCACATAGTGAGAAAACCCCCAAAAGGGCTCCTGCAACAATGGCGGACACGTTGCACAAGCGTCAGCAAAAACAGCAGCAAACTATCGAGCTGATACAGGTGAGTAAATTATTATAAAAACACAGACACACATGTATTCATATTTTAGGATGGGGACGCTTTTATAGTAGTAACATAAATTCAGCGAGTAATTATAAATTCATTCAGGCAATAATTATAGATTTGTCGACATATATCATCATATCAATATATTCATCATACATTTGACTTGAATATTTAGTAACCCATTTTATTATTATTGGTCATATTTTATTTATAGCCAATTGATTCGGCCGATGAGTTCCAGGGTGTGGATGGCTACTACAACACATCTATTACTCCCAGAGGTACTAACTAAGATGAGTTAGTCCTGCTAAGATGAGAAAGGTGGCAACGGCCAGAAAGTTTCTTCCCAAGTCAAAAAGGAGATCGAGGCATTGATGGCCAAGTGTACGTGAGCCAAAGCAATTAAATGTACAAACTGGGGCCTAAAGGCTTAGTAAAAAATGTTACTATAGATAAACAGGATGAAAAACCAACGCATATCATCTTAAAAAAATAACTTAATCGAGAATTAATGGCATTAAAAATACATCACATGTCTAATCAAAGTACAACTCATGGCTAGGCCATAAATTATCTTGTTCATTTAAAAATCTTTATACTCTTAAAAAAATTCATATTAGAGCTGCTGGAATTATACCAATGAGAAATACATTTTTGCTTCAATAAGATGTGTTGAAACATCCTATATGTAGTAAAGCACATAAGCACATAGGGTTAATTATTGTCAAATTAACATTCATTGATAACCGGGACTTTTTAATGCTGCACATTGTTATTGCACTTGTTTTCTAGGGGAGGAAATCAACCTACAAACGACCAGATGAATAGTGAAATAAAGGTCCAGATGCAGCAACTTTGTTCTCCACTTTTATTTTTTTTAGGAAAAAAAAATAACGTCAGAAACGTGCGAAGTTGTAAACTTTTATATCAGAAAAATGCATATCAGTACAAAGTTTCATTTTCCACTACTATAATCAGCAACCATTTGTTAATTAATCTTACAGAGCATTTAATGAGATTTGCATAAAATGCGATATAAAGTTAGCTATAGAGATCAGCCATACCCTTATTTAGTCAGCGCCTTATGCCAACTGAAGAACTACGTCTACGTGGGCCTATACAATATGATCAACCGGCGAAAATTATATCATGATGCTTATAAATGCTACTCTCAACTTTAGAATCGCCCCAATCACGTTGAATCGAACGTGAAACCGCTTCACAAGCACACGGTTCATCAACTTGGCGCATTCCTGCTAGGTGGTGACATTGGTCGGTCCCCGCGCGGTTGCGCACACACTTGCTGTCAGGTGGCATAGCGATCGATTATCAACGAAAGCAACAATAACACTGGGCAGCAAGCATGTTTCTCCTTATATGATGGCCAGGGTCGAGTTAAAACAGATTTCAGAGCAAACGTTAGACTGCTAGATGGACATTTATGAAGCACAGGAAAATATGGTGGTTCAGGTGGGGGTGTGTGAGTGGGGACCAATGGGGAAGGAAAAACCCCGTATAGTTTATGGCAAAAGGGGGAGCTCAGGATTATAACCAATCACCAGCCAAACAGTGCCCATATACCATGGTAAAAACACAGTTTAAGCCTCATAGTGCATTCAAATTATAGCCAAAATCTGACCCAGAATGGACTAATGGCTTGTCTAGTGGAAACAAAGCGTACACCCTACAGAAGTATATTTTTCACATATTAACAAACTTGACTTTCAATTATTCTTTTGATTCAACATGAGAATTAAATAAGGGGGTTTGAAAACGTTTTGAGCAACTCATGAACCCAAAAACTTGTTCCCAGATGAACCAAAGTTAGCTTCCACACATTTCATTTTGATTACCTGACTATATATTGTTGAGAATAATTTGCTTGAGTGATCATATAAGGAATAATACTAATATTTGTGACTAGTGGTTGCAAAATCGGGAAAAGCCTGATTAGAAAGCAGTTGTCTTGTGTATAAATATAATTATAAGCTTAATGATGAAGTTCAGCATTACCTGAAAGAATCAGTGAGGGCAGGTGTACTTGATGCTGCGGCTTCTGTATAAATAAGGAAAACCAACTTATAAAATTGTTTAAATATTTTTGGTATGTTTATATTTGATTTCCATGTCATAAAAGCTTGGAAATATGTAGTTTATTTTTTAATAGTTACCTGAATAGCTTGTTTAAAAGATCCACAAGGATAACTCATAAATACTTACTATTGTGGTGAGGAGTGTAACGTTAATAAATCATATCATTCTGCTCTCACCTTTGTTCAACATGTGCTGGTCAAAATATTCACGTCCAATTCCAATGCTGGTCAGAACAAACTCTTGTTCAGCCTCTAGAAGTGACTGGAGGAGTCCCTCAAAGTGCTTTATAGTCTTGACCTCATCAAGAAGTTTGTCAAGCTTTCCCTGGTCATGCCCTACAGCCTGAAACAGCATAGTCAAACAGCATTTATTGTCTTAGTCAACTGTGTTTGGCGATCGCTGATGGCTTTTCCGGGTTCATTACCTCCTCTGAAGGATATATAAGTGTCAAATGAATGTGGCTGCAGCAGTCCAAGTAACCAATTGTTTCATTGACCACTTGTGTGTGAACGTTTAAAATAGGAACCTCCATAGTTGACCCAGAGGTCTTAAAATGATGCTATAATGGAAGCGCTCTGAATGAAAGCACAACATTAGCTTGACACAACTTTATATGCAGACACATTGAGAAAACCAATGAAGGTCATCATCCTGATGCTCAAGGTTAAAGCCTCAAAGGTACCACCAGTACAAATTTTTAAGTTGTATTTTATTGTTGTCATGACAGAACAACAACAGGTGTGGATAAATATATTTTATTTGACATTAGATAAATGAATTGTTTTTGGTTATATAAAATTATTAGAAAATGAGAAATGATTTATATATTATACATGAATGTAAATATTGAATAAAAGAATTGATTTACAAATTTGTAAAATATTAATGTTGAGGAATTAATGAAATTAAACTGTGAAATACAATATGTTTTTAAAAGGTTTTCAATTGTAGGGATGGAAGGGTGGAAGCGAAGTTCGAAAGTGTGGTTGTAAAGAGGGCAGCAAGGGTTTATATATGAGGGAGTTATGTGAAATGATTGAGTGGTAATTTAGAACGGGAGGCCCATCGCATCTCTCATGCACCACTGATTTTCAGTAGTGAGCACTATGTGTCATTCCATGTTTCCTTACCTATTTGGTGCAACAATAAGAGGATGGTCTATGTAAAGTTATTACTACAGTTTAGAATAACAGTTTTTGCTCATAATGAATATAGATTGAACCCACTGGGGGGAAAACATTTTGGTGTCCATTTTTCTGCCTTCATTTATTACACTTATATTCAAAATCTGACTAGTTCTGACCTGTATTTGTTGCTTCAAGTTTAGGTCAATGACGCCATTCTTCATGAGGAAGTTCAGCAGGATTGGTGACATGCGTATAGCACTTAACAGATTGGGTCTGATGTGAGTCAGGTACTTTCCAAACTGATCTGGTCTGCTTAAAGATGCCAAGTCTGGTTGTTCTAGTTGTAGCGTGATGGCACAGAGTTGAGTGGACCTGTATGAATGTCAAATATTAATATAAGATATGTGAGAGAACTGAAAGCAATAAGCCATGCAGAGAGCAGAAATAAAGGAAGGTACTAAGACCCTACTATTTCAAACATGTTAACTTCAGTGGTGTTAAAATATCAAACCTGTAGAAAATACTTCTGATGTGTTGTCTGATGTGTCATTATCGATAGATTGAAATTCACTGCCTATACAAACAAACAATTTGAATATGTGTTTCCCGACTGATTATCAACGCATCAACAAGAAAAATTGGAAGATTTTTGTTTTTTTCCATCTTCAGTGGCAGTGACTGGTTGGATATTGACCCTGAAGTATAACTTCTCCTAGCAGAACTGGCTGACAATGTTTTGTCTGTCACTGGCAGCAATGCCTGCCATGGTCACAAATGTACATTGCATGATAACTTGTCAATTACCTGCATTTTGTTTCATTCTCCCTCTATATAAAAAATACATTTCACAATAACTCAGTCATAACCAATTTTAATTCTATATCTATACTAACCATGGTTCAATACTCTCACTATGTATTGTTTTTGGCATATTAAACGACAATCACGGTAGAAGTGAACCCATGTATAGAAGTAATCTTAATACATTGAACAAGCAGATTGGTAACAATAATCCGGTAGCTAATGATAGCTTGTTTATATTTATGTAATACTCTGTGAAAACTTGTAAATGTAATACAATTGAAATTTCTCAACTTGATAAAAAGGGAAATAACTCTGAAAGTAAACTAAAGTAACTGGTTTAATCTCAACAAAAGGAAGGACAATTGAAACATTTATATTTGTAGGGAAATCCATCAAAGAAAACAAGTCGACAAAATCAAGGCAACAAAAGTGACCATTGTTTGAATCTCAAACAGGAACTTTATAGAATGACTATAAATCGTAAAACTTCGAACAATCACATAATTAACCATCACAAACTTTTACCTTATTGTATTTATTTTGGGCTATCAGGAAGACCTGATTTTAGAAGATAAATTAAAGCCCAGTTCCGAAGTATTGTTGTGTAATGTATGATGAAATGTCAAATGTATGTAACGGAATTTGGAATAAAAATCTTTATATATATGACCAGGGCCAGCGAACGGACTACATTTCATGCACTCAGGGCCATGAGACAAAAGTTGTCAGAATTGATCCGCCTTTTGCAGGTCTAAAGTAGATAGTTTGGGCCTGTTGATTCTCAATTTGGCAAGACTTTGAATAAAAAACCACTGAGTTATGGGTATCCAAACTTAATAACCAAAATCAATGTCTCTACGACGCCCACCCTACCTTGAAGTTTAATTACCTCTAATTACCCCAGATAACTTCAATATACCAAAGATCCTTATACATTTTCGAAAGGTGGACACTTGTACCTGCATGATCCTCAAGTATAAAGAATGTAGGCAGTTTTTCTAAAATACTAGAAGCAATTGAACTTTGCACATCATTTTCATTTTTCTCTGTTCCAAATTAGACCTTCTTTCCTTTTTAATAACAAGATCAAAATATTGCTGATAATCAAGTGTCTGCATCTAAACTGTAGGTATGGCCATGGTCTATCAATCCCCAACAAATTGAGGTGATAGGATAATTGCCACAGGACTTATTAACGAAATAAAAATGTTGCGTTGTAGAGACACAAAATGCGTTGTAGAGACATTGTGCGTTGTAGAGACACTGCGTTGTAGAGACATTTTCAAGGAAAGATGTAAAGCATAGGAAAACAGGTATGATGGTCATGCAAATGGTTGGAAGAGGTCCAAAATAGTTTTGTTCACTCCCTGCAAGGAAACAAGTAATTCCATGAAAAAAAAAATGTCATGAAGGATATTTTATTTATTGATAAGGCCTGAAATGTTAGGTGATTTGAATTAACCATAAGGATATTGCATAATTAAGTCAGAAATCGTCATTGAAATGAATTCATGTCCAACATATACATTGCCCCACATCTAGGGAACAATTTCACATATTGTAGGGTAAGACAATTAATTTCAACTCTGAGAATTAATCAATAACTCAAAATGCGTTGTAGAGACACTTGCCATCGTAGAGACATTGCCTGGGAATCAGTTTTGAAAATGTCTCTAAAATGATTGAAAATGATTGGAAATGTTCAGAAATGATTGTGCTTACTCTCAGACATGAACGAAGTGTTACTATGATAAAAAGATTCATGAACCATATTTATTTATAGTGACAGGGTCAGCAATAATAGGTCAATTGATATTTTGATATGCAAATTTCTTTATTGGGAGACAAATAAGCATTGAAATGAGCTAATTCCTGACCTGCACACTACCCCACATGCAATAAACCATTTCATGAAATTTTAGGAGTGAAAATCAATTTTAACTCTATGAATCAATCAATAACCAAAAATGCGTTGTAGAGACACATGCCATCGTAGAGACATTGCCTGGAAAAGAGTTATTGACATGTCTCTGAAATGGTTGAAAATGATTAGAAATGGTCAGAAATGATTGTGCTCACTCTCAAACATGTAAAAAGTGATTCCATGACAATAAGAATCCTAAACCATATTTATTTGTTATGACAGGGTCAGCTTTAATAGGTCAATCAATAATTTGATATTTAGATTTCATTCCTCAAAAACAAATTAGCATTGAAATGAGCTAATTCCTGACCTACACACTACCCCAGATGCAATCAACCATTTTACAAAATATTGGGAGTGAAAATCTATTTTAACTCTAGGAATCAATCAATTACTCAAAATGCGTTGTAGAGACACATGCCATCGTAGAGACATTGCCTGGAAAAGAGTTATTGACATGTCTCTGAAATGGTTGAAAATGATTGGAAATTGTCAGAAATGGTTGTGCTCACTCTCAGACATGTACGAAGTGTTACTATGACAAACAGAGTCATAAACCATATTTATCTTTTATGACAGGGTCAGCAATAATAGGTCAATCAATATTTTACTATGCAAATTTCCTAATTGGGAGACAAATTAGCATTGAAATGAGCTAATTCCTGATTTGCACACTACCCCAGATGCAATCAACCATTTTACAAAATATTGGGAGTGAAAATCCATTTTAACTCTAGGAATCAATCAATTACTCAAAATGCGTTGTAGAGACACATGCCATCGTAGAGACATTGCCTGGAATTGAGTTATTGACATGTCTCTGAAATGATTGAAAATGATTGGAAATGGTCAGAAATGGTTGTGCTCACTCTCAGACATGTATGAAGTGATTCCATGACAACAAGAGTCTTAAACCATATTTATTTGTTATGATAGGGTCAGCTTTAATAGGTCAATCAATATTTCAATATTCAAATTTCATTCTTGAGACACAAATTAGCATTGAAGTGAGCTAATTCCTGATCTGCACACTACCCAACATGAAGTCAACCATTTTACAAAATTTCGGAAATGAAAATCCATTTTAACTCTTTGAATCAATCAATAATTCAAAATGCGTTGTAGAGACACATGCCATCGTAGAGACATTGCCTGGAAATGAGTTATTGACATGTCTCTGAAATGATTGAATATGATTGGAAATGGTCAGAAATGATTGTGGTCACTCTCAAACATGTAAAAAACGATTAAATTACAAAAAGAGTCATAAAGGATATTTATTTGTTATGACAGGGTTACCTATAAAAGGTCAATTAATATTTCAATATTCAAATTTCATTTTTGGGAGACAAATTAGCATTGAAATGAGCTAATTCCTGATCTGCACACTACCCAACATGCAGTCAACCATTTCACAACATTTTGGAAATGAAAATCAATTTTAACTCTTTGATACAATCAATAATTCAAAATGCGTTGTAGAGACACTTGCCATCGTAGAGACATTGTCTGGAAAACGGTTTTTAACATGTCTCTGAAATGGTTGAATATGATTGGAAATGGTCAGAAATGATTGTGCTCACTCTCAGACATGTCAGGAGGGATTCCATGACCTAATATATCATAAAGGATATTTATTTGTTATGACAGGGTCAGCAAAGAAAGGTCAATTAATATTTCAATATGCAAATTCTATTATCGGGAAACAAATTAGCTTCAAAATTAGCTAATTCTCGACCTGCACAGTGCCCCACATACAGTCAACAATTTCAGCAAATATTGGGAGTGACAACCAATTTTAACTCTTAGAATCAATCAATAACTTAAAATGCGTTGTAGAGACACATGCCATCGTAGAGACATTGGCATGGAAGCATTTTTTATAATTTCTCTGAAATGGTTGAAAATAATTGGAAATGGTCAGGAATGGTTTTGCTCAACCTCAGACATGTCAGATGTGAACATATGACAAAAACAATCATAAACAATATTTACTCTTGGAGCCAATCAATAACTCAAAATGCGTTGTAGAGACATCCCATCGTAGAGACATTCCCTGGGAAACAGTTTTTACAATGTCTTTAAAATAGTCAGATATGAATGGAAATGGTCAGGAATGGTTTTGCTCAACCTCAGACATGGCACAAGTGATTATATGACAAAAACAATCATAAAAAATATTTACTCATGGAGCCAATCAATAACTCAAATTGCGTTGTAGAGACACTTCCCATCGTAGAGACATTGGCTGGAAATCAGTTTTTACAATGTCTCTTAAATGGTAGGAAATGATTGGAAACGTTCAGGAATGATTGTGCTTTCCCTCAGACATGTAAGAACTGAGAACATGACATGCAATATGTAACACTACCATGTGCAACACTACCATGTGTAACACAACCATGTGTAACACTACAATGTGTAATACTGCCATGTGTAACTCTGCTATGTGTAACACAACCATGTGTAACACTGTCATGTGTAACACTGCCATGTGCAACACCACCATGTGTAACACTGCCATGTGTAACACCGCCATGTGGTACACCACCATGTGTAACACTGCCATGTGTAACACTGCCATGTGTAACACCACCATGTGTTACACTGCCATGTGTAACACTGCCATGTGTTACACCACCATGTGTAACACTACCATATGTACCACTACCATGTGTAACACCACCATGTGTAACACTGCCATGTGTAGCACTACCATGTGTAACACCACCATGTATCACACTACAATGTGTAACACCACCATGTGTAACACTGTCATGTGTTACACCACCACGTGTAACACTACCATATGTAGCACTACCATGTGTAACACCACCTTGTGTAACACTGTCAGGTGTAACACCACCTTGTGTAACACTGCAATATGTTACACAGCCATGTGTAACACTGCCATGTGTAGCACTACCATGTGTGGCACTACCATGTGTAACACCACCATGTGTAACACTGCCATGTGTAGCACTACCATGTGTAACACTGCCATGTGTAACACTACCTTGTGTAACACCACTATGTGTTACACTGCCATGTGTAGCACTGCCATGTGTAGCACTACCTTGTGTAACACCACCATGTGTAATACTGCCATGTGTTAGCACTACCTTGTGAAACACCACCATGTGTAACACCACCATGTGTAGCACTACCATGTGTAGCACTACCATATGTAGCACTACCATGTGTAGCACTACAATGTGTAGCACTACTGTGTAGCACTACCATGTGTAACACTACCATGTGTAACATCACCATGTGTAATATTGCCATGTGTTACACCACCATGTGTCACACTGCCATCTGTTACACCACCATGTGTAACACTGTCATGTGTAACACTGCCATGTGTTACACCAACATATGTAACGCCATCATGCATGACACTACAATGTGTATCCCCTACCCTGTGTAACACTACCATGAGTAAAAAGTAAAGTCCAAAAGAAAAATCTATTATCAAACTTAACCAGTGCAAAGAGGAATAAATTAATGTTTTGTAAAGAAAGCCGTGAAGAGAGGGAGTTGAAGGGAGGATGAGAAGAGGGAGGATGAGTAAGAGAGGGAATCGGAGTGGGAACTATAGGATACTACTTGATGGCGTTTTACATGTTGACATATTAGTTGTTGCAGGCCCTGCCCGAAAGAGTAAATATGTGATGTGTTTTAGAAAAATGAGTCACAAATCGCAAAAAATGTACTTTGAGAAACAATCATATTTGAAAAGATGAGATCAAGCCGATTCCAAGTATCATAAACATTAGGACATCTAACAAGTGTTTCTATATTTTAAGTTTGATATCTTAATTTTTAAAAAAAATGTTTGCAGTATTTCTTGGTGGGCAATTACAAGCAAAGTAACAAAAATATACCCCATAGAAATTTTTTTAAAGATTTTATTTCCACTGGGTACACACCTCCAACGATAACAGGATATTCTGCTGGAACCCAGCTTGTGGGAACATGTATTTACATTACAGGCAGACACTTCATATACAATAATGAATATTATGTATTGATATGAGTTATAATTATTTTAATTTGATATGAGGGATAACCACTTTTAATAGTGAGACCCATATTTTGATATGTACAGGAAAGTACATTTGTATTTAACGTTTACATGATATTGGAGCAATATAATATACAGATCATTTGTAGGTGTAAGGAAGGGTTAACCTCTAGCTAATGAGAGCCGCTTCCAAAGGTTTTATGATGCTTAGTTCACAGCATTGCTATAAATGATTTAGCAACAGTTTGTTTTTCTTTATATAGTCGGCAGTGTAGTGAGAATGTGTACTGTTCAAACATAATATACCCAAGCGCCCTCTACATTCATTGTTTGGACTGGACACTATACATTATATTTATAAGATTAATTCAGCGTCTGTTTTAACCATACCTTCTGTAGGGATTTAAATGTCTCCATATTGCCTATATTTCTTGTTTTAGATGAGAGATGACCTTGGAAACACAAGGATAATTTTTTTTAAAGATTTTATTTTCACTGGGTACATCACCTCCAAGAGAAGTAGGATATTCTGGCGGAACCCAGCTTGGGTTAAAGAATGATTATATACATAGGATAACAAGTAAGCAAAAGGTAAAAGACAAGGTCGAAGATAACCTCTTACTGTGAGAGAGACTTCATATTTGTTTGTACCGTACTATTGACGATTTCTATGTTACAAAGATTTAACATGATAGCAAAGGCTTAATATCGTCTCATGGTGTCAAAATAATAATTTGTAAGGTGGGTTAACACTTGTTTGGACCGTACTATTGGGAGAATCAATGTTAGACTGAAAAGATGTGGAAAAATAGCTTCAAATCACATAATGTTGTAGGATTATGTGTGAGAAGGTCTAGTTTTTGTATGGTAGAGAGGTTAGCAGTGTATTGTTGGTATGTATAGAGTTTCAACACTATCCAATTAAATGCAAATGATATATTAAATGCATGCAAATTTGGTACATTAATTCATATGACAAAACATGCTAAATCACCCAAAGGGGAGAACATTCCATCAAGAGATCTCTTGAGAATATGTGAATAAATAACTTTGGAAAATCTCAATTTTGCGACTTGTGACTCATGTTCCTGAAACACATCAAATATGATGAAAGATTGTTGAGGGGAATGGAGAGGAAGAGGGGGATGGTGTACGAATGAGAGACATAGTCAGAACAAAGGGAGAGGACATAAGTGGGAGAAACAAAGAGTAAAAGAAATGAAAAACGAATATTATTTATTTCTTTTGAAAAAGGCCCAATCACTCCGCCCCCCCCCCGTTTTTCACCCCATATAGCCATAAAACCTATCTAAGACCTTCAATACATCAAAATCAACAATATTCGATGACATAATTGTCTTATTTGTCTCATTTGTGTCTCTACAACGCCCCCCATCGTAGAGACAAATGTCTCTACGACGCCCCCATCGTAGAGACAAATAGCGAACACATTGAATATCAATGTTGCCTATTTTCAAGTGTTTATATTGATTTTTTATCAAGAAAAGGCTTGAATCTATAAATATTGGATGGCATGACTTTATTCAAGCAGAAATAATGCTATTACATGCTAATGGAAGAAGGCAGTAAACCTGCGTTGTAGAGACAATTTTAATTCAAAGAAAAATAAAAACAAAAAATGTATAAAAAATTCTAATTTTTTTTGGTAGGAGCATCATTTATTTATAGATTATAAAAATGTTATTTTCTAAAACTTTTGCCTATTTGCTTCAAAATGCGGACGTTTTTAAAAGCGTTGTAGGGACATGACAGGATTAGCCAAAGTCATGTTTTTTGCTTCCTTGATGAGATGAAAGGACAACCATATGTGTTGGTGTGGGAATATACATATTCTGTTTTGATAATATGGTAGGATAGATATTTAGGATATGTCCCAGCTTTTGAAATTTCTATATATTTTTTTTTTTAATATGATTTCATCTTAGAGAAAAAAAAGCGTTGTAGAGACACAAAAAATGACTAAAATGAATATCATTCAATTTTCAAAATAAGGAATTGCACCAAACGTTTGAAAACTTGTCTATACATAGCAAAAGATGTCTGGGAGAGGTGGGTATGAAAGCAAAATCGGTAGGGTTTGTCATTCTGGAGTTATAGCATGACTAATAGAAGTCACTTTTATGTAGTCCGTTCGCTGACCTTGGCCATATATATCCACAAGCATGTACCATCCCCCGACCCCCAAACAAACATTGCATCTGTTCAGTAATTATTTTAGATTGATAAGCCAATGATTGGTGTAACATGAGGAGTTAATCAAGCCTTACCTGCTGGAACCAGCAGCAGCAAGTGTAGAGCCTTCCCCTGGCTCTGTACAGACACATATATAGAGTGGGTTACACACATTGAACATTTAGTGGTAATAAATTTGAAATAGATATTCTTGAATGATGTATTCATTGCTTAACTATGATCTGAATGTTTTGCTTCCTTATTGAATTAGGAAAATGTTTATACAAGAACTACTCATATCATGACTTTTATGACTAAATCTATCAATATTCTGTTGTAATTATATGTTTATACACATAAATACACAGATTCCTTCAGAATTTGGCCAAATGAGCTTTAGATGGACTGGGAAAGAATGGAACAAAAAGTTCCCACACAGGGAGTAATGAAAATAAAAATTTGGTATATGACACTGATCAAAAACAACATTTATAAAGCTGTGGTTGTGTTAAAACAAAAACTATTAATTTTATTTAACAAAATTTTATTTCGCAGAAATTTCACGATCTGTGATACATTTCATTTGTACGAACATAAATTTTAGAAACATATTCAATATTTGTTATTAAGGCAATATTCATACTTTGAAATTTCATTGGAATTTTTAAGATTTAACAATTTCATTTCAATATTACATGGTCAAATATGACATAATCTATAGGTACGGTAAGGTATTAAATCCTTCCTTAGTCTCGAATTCTTGGGATTTTGTGGTAAACTTTTGTGGTAAACTGTGTACCGTGGCCTGTTGACCATGGTACGTGTTTAGTAACGTGTTCATTCTGCGGTGGTGAACATGGCTTCAACTGACTGAGTGGTGAGAGGCAACTGTGTCCAACATTGAAGTTAATATGAAATGTGAATGGGGCAAAGCTATTTTAATTTGATTTCAGGCATTGGATGCAATTTTAGTGACTTGTAGTGTGTTGAACTTGTTGGACTGAGTGTTGATCCCCCCCCCCCCCCCCTGTGCGCTCCTTCCACTGCGCCCATCTGCTCCACACTCCCAGAGCCCTGTAGTAAAGGTTGTTTGTCTCTGGTTGTGTTTGTATACCAGCACTTGCTGAAGGACATTTAATAATTTGTTTCCCTCCTTATTTTAACATTTTATCAATAGAAACTAGAAGGGAACATGTCTGACATTGAATTCAAGATCAAACAAATTGTGTTGCCAGCAAATAACCATATTCAAAATTAAGAACTCAGCATCTGCTGAACTCACATTATGTGTCAGGGTGCATTTCAGGGTTGGAAATAAAAAAAAAAAGTTAAAAGGAGAGACCTTGGGGTATCATTTCCTGAAAGTATATATGTTCCTCTATATAATCCTGAAAAAAATAACACTCCGGCTCAAAGATTAAGGAATCTAGAGCCCTAAACGTGAGGAAAAGTCGTTTTTGCAATGTTTGCATAGGATTAACATTGCATAAAATATATCACAAATAAATATGTGATATTGCCAATTGATATGTAATAATGATAAAATAGATTTTCAGAAAAACTGCCACAATCCTGCGAAATCTTCACCGATTTTGATCATTCAAAGTTCCACATGATGCTGACAGTTTCGAGATTTTGTTATGTACATCATCACTATGAATCCTTATAAACTTTACCTGTGTCAGGGTTACCGCGATGCGCAACATTTCTGAAAATTCCGTCGCATATCGTGACAGTTTTAACTGTTTCCAGTGGAATTTAAATATCAAGAAAAAAGAATCTTTTCAGGAGTTAAGAATCTTTGCCATTGGTTTGTGGTGATTTTTCATATCATTTTATTTTTTTCTATATATCTTAACTGCTTTAAATATTGAATATTGTGCTATGGACAAACTGTTTATAGGGGGGTTTCCATACTCACCCCCAAATGACCTTGATGTGACCTTCACAGATATTAAAAACTGTACCTAAGAAAAATGCTCATGACTCGTAGAACTAATTTCTAATCACAGAAAATCAATCACTATATTTTCCTAAGCCTCAGAGACCCACAAAGAGCAAAGACACCATATGCAAGACTTTTCTGAGAATGGCCCCTAAAGATTAAAGTGACATTGGGGAACTCTAGCCCTCCCCTCCCTCCCTATACACGATGACCCCTTCCTATCCGATGCGGTTGAGTGAGTTTCTAGCGTGGGCGACGAGGCCAGTGTATGGACGGGGGATGGGTCACTGTATTTTTAGACTTTAAAAAGCTTTCGATACAGTGCATCATACCAAATTATTAGAAAAATTAGAACAAATAGGAATACGAAACAATGAAAATATATGCTTTAGAAACTACCTCTCAAACAGATATCAATGTGTTAGGGTCAATGGTTCTTTATCAACCCAAGGTAAGATCTCTTTCGGAGTACCTCAGGGGACAATATTAGGGCCGATCTTATTCTCAATATACATAAACAACCTACACCAAGTTGTACAAAATTCAACAATACAACACTACGCAGATGACATCGTTCTATTCTGCAGTAACAATAATGAATCAATCATCTATCAAAAACTCCAAACAGATCTCGATTGGATAGACACTTGGTGTAAAACAAACAAAACTTCAATGAATGTAGTGAAAACTCAGTATATCAACTTAAAAAAAAGTACCACAAAAATGGCAATTGACCAGAACCACGCTCTTACCCTGGGTAAAGAACCTTTGTCCCAGGTGAAAAATTACAAATATTTAGGCCTCATAATAGATGAGCACCTAACTTTGAAGCAGCATGTGAGCAAACTAATAGATAAACTACGATACAAAGTAAGGCTATTGTCCAGCTCACGTTACATGTTGACTAAAAAAGCAAAAACAGACATAATCAAAATGCTAATTATCCCAAATATTGACCAAGGGGATATATTTTATTCATCAACAAATAAAAACCTGTTAAAAAGATTGGACTCGCTATTAAATTCCGCAGTCAGAACTTTACATAATCTCCATAAAAGAGGAAATGTGGTGGAAGAACTAAAGGAGCTAAATATCATACCAAATAATGTGAGATGGGATGTACCTATCCTAGGAAGCACACACTATATGTCCCAAACTATTTCAAATTTAGACCAGAGAAAATTACCCACCAGAAGCCATTTGATAAAAAGAAGAAACCTAAAAATTGACTGTCCAAAATTATCATTATACCAAAATAGCTTCCTATATAAAGCAAAAGTGGCCTGGAATTTGTTACCAACCCAAATTCAGGCACTAGAATCAAAGAAACATTTCAGACAAGAAGTGGACAAGACCCAGAAAAGCAAAAATGATCTCGAAAATAGAGAAAATAATAAATATGTACACCCCTTAACAAGGAAAACAATCTCAAGACAGCCACATCTTATTTGTACTACCTTGGATAGGCTTATACTTGTGCAACTGATTACCCAGTCCTATCGTTGAGCCCTAAACGTGCCAACATTTCAACACATGGCTATTATTAAATTCCTTGATAAAGGGCTAATGAGCCTGAAACGTCGGACCCCTCAATAAACAAACCTACAACTTACCCCTCCGTCCCCGTCCTTATTCTGTTCTGGGCTAAATCCACACTCTGAGATTTATTATTAAATTAACCAATGTAATCTATGTAAATCACACCATTTATGAATGGTCCTAGTCTAAATAACACTGTCATTTTTATTCTCTTGTCATTTTACCTGGATACCAATGTAGATAACTGTACTTTTGTAAAGGTAACGGCTGGAAGAGCTGGGACCTTCCCAGAGGCCTGTAGACCCGTTTGTCTAACTCATTGTATAATTTGGACAAAAAAAAGATTATTCTATTCTATTGGGAAGACCGGCGCCTGATCAAGTGAGGACAATATTGGACTTTGATGCCTTGGCCACGTTGTAGTAGGTGGCTACTGAAATGTTGCCATCGTCTAAGCTGGTACGGAGGGGATCTAGAAATTCAAACACAGTTTTGTTTGTGTAATGGTTCTTACGGAAGCCCCCCTGTTCCCTGGCGAAAAACTTATTGATGTCCATGTGATTCCTCGGAGAGATACAGATAAAATTTTCAAGTAATTTGGAGAGTAACGGTACTATCGCTATTGGTCTTATATTGGCAAATAGTCTTGGATTGCCTGATTTCAGAATGGGATGGGAATGGGAACTCGGATTTGGAATAGTACTGGTCTTAACACATAATTGTTGTATATCCAAGCATGTGAAGAAGGTAGAAAATCAATATTCTGGAATTGACCCAATCTAGACCACTATTCTTATTACGGTCAACAAGTTTTAGATAATCTTTTACCCCATTTTCAGTGATTGAGATTTTTGTGCTTACAACAAGTTTGAAGTTCATAGTTAGATAATCTTCAAAATTTGCAGCTTGTTGCACATCTCCGTTCCCCATATCCTTAAACACACTATTAAGGGCATTACTCGCTTCTCAGCCTTTAATGACTCGGTTGTTGTGGATATAACTCTCTGGTGTAGTAGTATTGGCTTTGCCAAGTAGATCATTAATTCTTGACCAGAATTTGTTACTCTTCTTGTTCACAATTGTTCAATAAACCATATATATATAACCTCTTAGCTCCTTTAATGATTCAAGCTGCATGCGCTCTGGCTCTAGTTACCACAGCATGATCCTCCCCTCTATTTGTCATTTTAGCTATTTTGAATAATCTATCCCTGTCTCTAACTGCAGCAAGGCAGTCTCTATTCAATAATAAGTTAATAAATAGATGGAAGGTAGCTAGGGTTGGGTCTGTTGAAGTTTTATCCATCAAGGTTGCGGGGGAGACCAAGGGGCAGAGCAGCGTAGCCCCGAGGTCTCCCTCTGCAACCCTTTTATGTCGATTTATGTCGATATTACATCGTTTTAATGAATGAAAAATATAAATAAATCGAAATAAAAGAGATTATTTCAGTTGTCTGCCATTTTGTATGCATTTTGTGAAAGATCAGAGTCAGTGAGAGCCTGTCGGGGTCAGTTAATGAAATAAATAATTATTGTTGATATACTTTAGCAAAATCGGATCTTTAAATATGATTATTCCATTGAACTTTTCATTTCAAGTCCCTAGCTTTATTATTTCCAGAGAAAATCGGTAAAACGAAAGGGTGGGCGACAATATGAGCTTCGCAAGTTCAAAATGAGAGCTCTCACTTGTACGCATTTAGTCACCGAAGAACACAAAATTTGCTATCAAATGAAAGTTTTTCCAGCCTTCTAGACCTACGTATTAGAAGTTAATCGAACCTTTCTTGTTCTATCTGTAGTATTGGGCCTATTTAATGTCTGAATCTTATATATATCAATGATGTTACAACCTTGAAATTTTTCGAAAAATAAATGTGAAAAATAAAAGGCGAGGCTTTGGCAACACATTTAGCTGGGAAGTAGCCTATACATTATAATTTATATTCAAGTTGAAATCATACACGCCTCTGCCACATGTCTGGCGAGTCACACGCTAAGTGACACTGTCACTGACCTGTTCGATTTGCTACTGATTCGCTATAGGATCTTTGTTCATGGTGGGTCCACATCGATATACTTTAGCAAAATAACATTTTTTGTCATTATGTGGTAGAACTTTTCATTTTGAAGTTATATATTTATTATTTCAAGAGAAATTAGGGTGAACGATCGGTGGCGCATTAATTTGACTTCCGGTGAACAGGCTTAGCTGCCGGACCTATTTGTTGTATCAGCCAAGGGCGCGGTAATTTTAATTCGCCTTGATGAACTGGGTGATACAATGCTGAAGGTATGGGCAACTCCTCACAGGGGTGAAATAAGATATAAGAATCAACTTACCAGGAAAGTTTTCATCAAATCTGAGGGACTCGCATTTTTTGCCACCAAGATAACAGAAGAACAATTCAAGGAGACCAGACAATGTCCTGTTATTACTCTTCAGGAGAATTTCCTGAAATGGAATTATCATAGGCACTTCCATCGGTGAGTCAATATCTCTCAGGTTCACTGCCTGTAAATAGAGAAATGAGTATGTAAAGGATGACAATATATAAATATATGGTGAAGCATTTGTAACAAATCTTTGTCTTTAAAAAATCTAAATGCACTACTCAGCACAAGCATAAGACAGATCATTCATGATTCTATTCTGTTGGTCTGGCCAAACCAAAGTTGCCAACATCTAAAAAGATCAAATTGTTCTGGAAAACATTTAAAAACAAGAATGTGGTTAAAAGTTGATCAGACTTTTCAGGGACTTTCGTTTCCATTGGGTTGGATTTTAGTGTATCAGCTGTGGTGAATCTGTGTGACTTGGAAAAGTTATTATAGTCAATCATGAAGTCAAAATAGTCATTGAAGTTGAAATAATCGATCCTGATGTTGAAATAGTCGATCGTGGAGTTGAAAGAGTCAATTGTGAAGTTGAAATAATCAATCGTTAAGTTGAGATAGTGGTTTTTAAAGTTGAAATTGTCGGTTGTAAAGTCAACATAGTCGATCATGAAGTCCAAATAGTCGTTTGTAAAGTTGAGATAGTCATTCTTTAAGTTGAGATGGTTGATCGTTAAGTCAAAATAGTCAATCGTAAAGTCAAAATATTTGCTTGTAAAGATGAAATAGTCAATCGTAAAGTCAAAATATTTGCTTGTAATGTTGAAATAGTCAATCGTAAAGTCAAAATATTTGCTTGTAATGTTGAAATAGTCAATCGTAAAGTCAAAATATTTGCTTGTAATGTTGAAATAGTCAATCGTAAAGTATGAAAAAAAAGGCAGAAAAAAAGATCTGAGGGTTCATCAGACTTCTTCTACTGCAAATCTATTTACAAACTCTAATATTTTCTCTTCTAGAAGTTCCACGTTTATGTAATGAAGAACAAAGTGATCCTAAATATTGGGAGAATATGCCTAAATATGATTCAGAATCCATATTTTGCAAACAAAAATCTTTGAAAGTGAAGTAGCACAGTGGGGGGCAGATGCTAGGCAGTGGCACAGTGGGTGGACTATCAAGTCATGATTGGTGCTTGTGACTTTTAAATGTTGAGGACAAAACTTGGGTTCGGACATTAGTTATATTACATATCAATGGGCATAACAGTTGATAATCCTCCCCTCATAATTAAAACACTAATGTGTGTCAATACAACATACATCTTTTGGTGCTTCATCCTCATAGGAACGGGCATGTAGATACTTCCAGTTCTCACTAGCTGTGATATGCCGCTTTATTTTTTTATATTTACTGATGTCTTTAACCAGCAAGTCTTTCTCTGTCTTGATTTTCATTCCTGGACTTACAACCTAAAGAATTAATAAAGTTATCACATTTGGCTTGTCATTGTGTTTAGAGGCACAATAATATTTTTTAAAGAATTAAAGATTTAAATAGAAATACATTTGAAACTTGACATTTGCAAGAACCGTATAGAATCAGACTTTATGGTTTATTAGAGTAAGAGTAACAATGGCATATAGATCGCTGTTCATGCAATATATTTGTCATGAGGAACTTCCATTGTAAGAGAAAACATCACAGGGTTTCCACCGTTTTTCCAGGCTCGCATTAGCATTACCATAACCTTAATGATGAGACCAGGGGTGTAGGTATAGATCAATGGTGTATTTAACAAGTTTTATATTCCGATTTTATATCACAGGTTTTTAACTTTTACTTTGAAAGTCACTCTTTGTAAGGTGTGAGTCAGGAGAACATATACTCTGTAACAGGGACGCCAGTCAAGGTGGGGAAAAAGTATGTGCCTGCAGAAAAAGTTTTCTAGTCATGTGTTGGATTAGCTCTAACTCTTAAAATGTGTTCTTTTAACCTTTATGTAATATTTGTATTTGTAACAGAATATTTTCATACAATGAAAAGTATCACCCATGTGAAATTTGTATCGAAATAAAATCTGTTCAGAACAAAAGGGTCACCTAGATGTGTGGGGTTGGGTGGGTGCATTCTTGTGCATTTGAGACACCACAATGTATGGCAAGCTGACAATTTAATCCAAATACTGGTACACTTGAGGAAAGCTGTGGCCTAGTTTCTTATCTTAGAAACCAAAGCATCCTTATAGCCAGAGACACTAAGGTAGGCCCGTAGACATGTTTTCAGACATGGAGAAGAAATGGAGAAGAAATTTGAAAATGTTATGGATATTCAGGAATTTTCTGGAGCAGGGACATAATAGATACCCATGTATTCAAGCCTGGCATCCCTGCAAGTAAGGAACAGAGAATCTTCCAGGCCAAATAATGATTTTCCAGGCCCTCCTGTATTTTCAAAACTCATGAGAAAATGAAGATGAATAGGATTCAGTGACAGATGAAAGAGCTATGATGGAAACTTACAATGTGGTCTTCATAATTCATGCCTTTTGAACACTTCATAATGAGTTGGGGTTGTAGAGTCACTACTCGCTCTGTGCCTCGCTCATCCAATTTCATGTAGAGTTGTAGAAGGGACCGTATGGTGCATTTAGTATTGTGAATTGTGCATGCATACTTTGTGAAATGGGTGATCTTTATTTCAACCAAATCTTCATGGACTTCATAGAAACTTCCATCCTTGGGATTTCGTCCTAGTATCTAAAAGTGTATTCCAATGAAAATATTTGGAATGCAAGTAAATTTAGTAGCAGTATAGAAGACATAACTTAACAAGAAGTGGATGCTTTGATGCACAAGGTGGTTTGCACCTATTTGAAACCTAGTGTCAACCTTCAGTTTAGGTTTTGTCTTTACATCACAAGTTCATATTTTATTGGTCTTTGTGTGACCATCAACATGTTGATCAAACAATAATCTTGTATGCAGATCTCACTCTGTTGATCTTGAAAACAACCTATGATAATATACTACACAATGCATCTGCTTGATTAAATCCTTAAAAAAAATAGTGAATTAAGACATTTCCTTATTCGAGACTGCTCAAAATGGTTTACAAGTTTGTGAAAAGAGTAATTCCAGGTCATTCCACATGATACAATACTAACCACAATATTGCCTTGTTCATCTTGACAGTAGACTTTAATGGTGTCAGTCTCACCTTCCTTCAACACAACAGGGTGAGGAATCTTGATACTGAGGAAGTTGTTGAAGTGCTTGACATTAGATACATACTCAATGATGGGTGAGATGAAGGATTCTCCTTCTGATAAGAGTGAAGAGAAATCTTTCAGGTAGGTGTGAATCCTTCCCTCCACCAAAGCCTCTGTGTCAGCTGGTACAGCACCCTTGGGGACGGTCAGGGTGATGTTGGACTTGGGATGTTGTAGTATTACCTCCCTCTCATGGACCACCTTGGCAGCAAAAACGTTTGGCTGTTTTACAGGTACAATGTCCTCATCTGAGTTAATTAAAGATGTATGTATGTATAATGCTTTATTTCCGGAAGTGTACATTATCAATAACACATACAATTTCATACCGAAAAGGGGGTGCCGCTCCATAGATCTTCCATAGATCTTAAACAGGTACAGTAGTAGTTGATAGATAGCTAAATGAAGCGACTACAGTAGTATGATAAGATAAGATAAGATAAGAACTACTTTATTTATCGAATTGGACAGTACATAAGATAAACAGGTATATAGACTTCTAGAGTGAGTGACTCCAGTTCTCCCTGCCGTTACCTTGGCCGAAAGGTTGAAATTAATTTCTAGTTTTACTAATTAAATTTAGATTAAATTAAAAACATGTAAGCAAAACACAATAGACATTGTGAAGCTAAGACTAGGTCCATTAAATTTTGGACTTTTAGGTATTACTTTGCACATTTAGAGACAGACAGGTATACTCCTGTGTTTGGGTCTCTGGACATGAAAATAGTATAATTATAGTACATAAATCTAGATTTGAAGAGTTATAGGCAGGTGTGCCCCTGTGTACTAGTGATAAGTATGAATCAGGTGTACTCCTGAGAATTAACATGCCTTCAATTCATCTAGAATAACAAGTTAGTTTTACAGAGTAATTACTTAGTCCAGGTTAACAGGTTTCACGCACGGAGTCAGGTGTACTCCTGATTGGCGACAAGTGTCCCCATACATTAATGCGATGAGTGAGATAGTGTAATATATCAGGTGTACTCCTGAATATTTACAGGTTCAATACAACAAGTGAGGTTGTAACTTTGACATAATGGGTTATACTGATATAGTTCAAATAATACACAGGTTCAGTACATTCAAACAATACAAATGCAGGCAGTAGATTTACAGTAGATTTACATTTTTGCAGTAGATTTACATTTTTCAACATAGTTTCGAACCTCTTTTTTGGTATCTAATTCATGCACTAGTATGGGCAGTGCATTCCATCTAATTTCCTTATAGACAAAGCTATTTTTGTAAGTGGCCGATTTTGGAGTATAAATTTTCTATTTTTGGCGTGGCTCCTAGTTGCTAAATTTATTTTGTCTAGGCTAGCCACATTTCGTGAGAGATAGAAGGCGCTTTCAACAAGGTGAATTCCGGTCCTTCTCTCATTAGTTAGGATTTTTAAGTCATGATAATTTTGGTCAACGTTTGTCCTTTTGCTAACATCCATGATGAAGCGTATACAAGAGTTTAAAAGTATGAATTCTACCTATCAACTTTTTTGAAGATGAGGCGTAGAATATATCCCCATAGTCAATGACTGGGAGGATTAACATCTTTACAATAGTTGTTCTTAGTTTCTTGTTCATCACATTTCTTGATTTTCTAAGGAGGTTTACCTTCCAACGTACTGACAAACTAATATGGCAACAATAACATCACAAATAAGTTAGGTGCCATAGAGAGATGTACTCACTTTCTTGTGTGAGTTTAAGGCCACAACTTTTCTGAGTGGATTACTATAAGGTTTCATATAATCAATGGTTCTGTGGACAATTTCCTTGTATACCATAAGTACTGGTAGTTTTTCTTCTTCTACCTCTAATTTCCAGGTAGTTTACACATCTTTATGTGAATATATGGGGATGTTGTAGCCAGTCAGTGAGTATCATTCTGACAAACACTGTCTCACCCCCTGGCCGCACTCCCTTTATGTATTTACAGTTGCAGGTAGCATTCTGGCAAACACTGGCCCATCTTTATAATTACAGTAACATCCGCTTCTTCATCCGGCCCCATATCTTCCATTACTGGTAACTGCCCATCTACCCTCTCCTCATGTTGCTGCAGCAGGTGCCATGCAGGTTGTCCAACCAGGTCGTAATTGTTGCCAGCCTCCGCTGGATTGCCATTATTCATAGCATCCACTGCAACCGGCGCCAATTCCGGTTCCACTCTAAAATCCTCCCCAAATTGTAGGAGCTGAACATGTTCAAGTAACCAATCCAGTCTTGCGGCTGCAGCGGGCCCTCTATCAGCCATCCATGGGTTCCAGCACTAGGATCCCCCTCCAATAGGCGAATCTCACTCTTTTTACAAATGTGTGGACTACTGGTCACAGCACCAAATTGTAGTGTCTGGTTATTTCCCATGCTATGGGACTAGATAGAAATAACAACACAACCAGTTTCTAATGGTCCTCGACAGCCAAAACTGTTTATTACCACTCGAACACTCACCTGCCGCGGTTGGAGCTTGGAGAGCATATGTCAACCCTTACAACATGTGGCAGTAAGACATAAGAAAAAAGAACATCACTAAGAACAAAGGTGTTTACATATGAGTATCACACATCAAGAGTCAATACACAAAAAATAATATAAAATATTGAATATGAAACATTAGGCAGTATGACCTCTGTCGTTACAGACAAACTAGAACCACTCTGGTACTGTGCTGGTCCCTGAAAGGAGAGCATCCGGTACCCCGGATCCGCAGTGCCGGCGGTAGTCAGAACCAGCCTGACTCCTGCCGGCACCACAGTAATATAATCAAAATAATATTAAAATAGTCTTTGGGACCATAAAACCCCTATCTTGTCAGAAACTGCTGGCCAGATCTCCGTTATATTTCACATGCACATTGCCAAAAATGGTGCCGAGCCATTCCACTATGTTTCATTAACAAATTAGGGTTGAAAATGGGTTAGAAATGGGTTTACATCGAATCCCCCCATCCAGGGCCCCTAGTGCTACCTGAAAACAAACCTATCAGTGCCCCATCACCAGGTTTCTGGGTCACCCAAAGCATGACGTCATTGTTGCTTCACTACGGGACGGGAGTGGATATATTATGGGATACCGTATACTATGGCAAAATCTTATGTCTAAATGACCCTAAAGCTAGGCAATGTACCATAAAGAAAGCGTTGATAATGTCTGATATCTATGGTAGATTTACTGACCGGAACTTACCAATCGTTAATTTACCGGGGGTGGGTGGGTGGGGGAAGGGGGGTGGGTGGTAGAGGGAATGGGAGGCAACAACACTACAATGGTTCCACTTGAAGGTAAGAATCATGGAATAAAAGCAAGAATAGCAAAGTATTGCATCTTTGGCGGCCTATATTCTCCTTGTATTGCCGAAAAACAACTTGGCCTACGGCCTCGTTGTTTTCGGCCATACTCGGAGAATATAGCCCCCCTCATACAGGATACTATGCTGTTCTTGCTATAATAGTATAACAACTAATTATCAACTACTGAGTAACTTGTGATAACTTTTCTTAAATATTCTGAGAGATTTCTGAACTTCTCAAATCAAACGGTAACAGTTCTACAGGTAGACTATCAGTATATCAGATTGAATGTTCCTTCACATCGCTTCAATCAGTCTTTTTTGTTGGGTACCCTAGCCCTGTTGGATCTTCGCTGAGGGGTTGACTCAGAGCGAGTCTCAGTCTCTGATTCAGTCGCTTTTGTTTCAGGCTCAGTGGGTTGTGATTTAGATTCTGGCACTTGCTCTTCCTTTTCCCAGTGCCTCATAGGTGAAACTTCCAATGTTATTGGTTCACTCCTGTCTTCATTAGGTAGTTTTTCTTCTTTACCCTGCCTCCTAGTCATTCTCCTGTTGCGTCTAACAATACCACAGGGGTGGCAATTACATATGACCTCGGGGTGTGGGCTCTTCCCATTATTTTACCATTTGTTTTCAGGTTGGGTAACCAGACCTTGTCACCTGGGGAAAGTTCATTTGCTTCCTTTATGCGATGTCACTTGTTGTAATTTATCTTCATCTGCTTCTCCTTCCTCCTCAGAAGAATAGGATCCGGGTACTGGGCAACAATTCCTCTGGATTGCATGGCACCCTTGTCTTAAGCCTCCTTCCCATGCTTAGTTGTGCTGGAGAGAAGCCATTATACTGTGGTGTGTTCCTGTACATCAGTAATGTGAGGTACTCATCAGAGCACTTGTTGAGGAATGTTTTCAATAACTAAACAGCTCGCTCAGCTTCTCCATTGGACTGTGCATATCTAGGTGACGATGTAGTGTTCAATTTTCTGCAAACTGTTCAAACTCTTTAGATGCATACTGTGGTGCTTTGTCACTCATGAACACATCTGGGATACCATGGTGAGCAAATACTTTCTTAAGCTTGGAGCCTCTGCTGTGTTGACATTTTTGCTCACTGAACACACCTCTATGTCCCTAGAGTAATAATCAACCACAAGTAGGAACATGTCTCCATTGTAACAGAAAATGTTTGACCCCACCATCCTCCAGGGCCTTTCAGGAAACTCAGTTCCCTTCATTGGTTCAACACGTTCTCGTCGGAACTTCTCACATTTCATACAGTCTCTGACCGATATCTCAATGTCTCTTGTAATACCAGGCCACCATACAGAAGATGCAGCATTCTGTTTGGTCTTGGTGATCCCTTGGTGACCATCATGGAGTCTGCGAAGGATGTCCACTTTCAGCACTTGTGAAATGACCAGTTGATGGCCCCACATTAGTAGACCATCATGATGGCTTATGCTTCCTCGCTCAAACCAGTATTTGGCTATCTCTCCATGTACCTTTGTTTTCTCCCTGGGCCATCCATGTTCCACATAGTAAGCCACTACTTTCAATGTATCATCATTGCTCGTTTCTTTCCAGATATCTTCCAGTCTTTGGTCTGATGAAGGTAGACAGACCAGAACAGCATTGACATAAGCTTCAGTTGCCTCTTGTAGTTCCTCATTATCTGCCTCACTCTGTGGTGCACGTGATAGTGTATCCACAACTACTAGGTCTTTTCCTGGAATATGACATATCTGGTAATCATACCTCATAAGTCTCATTCTGAACCTCTGTATCCTAATTGGCAACTCGTCAATTAGATTTGTTGAGAAGAGAGGGATGATGATCGGTCTTGATTTCAAACCTCCTACCAACAAGATCGCTCCAATGTTCTGAAGCCCACATTGTGGCGAGAGCTTCCTTCTCAATCTGAGCATATTGGCATTCTGTATTAGTCATAGAGCGGCTTGCATAAGCTACAACTCTCAGGTTTCCATCATCCTGCCTTTGATGTAACGCTGCACCCAACCCAAAGCTGCTTGCGTCAGCTGAGACTATAGTCTCCTTCTTTGGTGAGTATAACACAAGAACTCTCTCAGATATGAGCTCTTCCTTCAGGCATCTGAAGGCTTCTTGTTGAGGCTTGTCCCATGTCCAGTGGGAGTCTCTAATAGGCTCTGTAAGTTCCACTAGATTTGGGATGAATTTTGACTGTTGATTCACCATGCCGAGTAACCTCCTGACGTCTGGCACATCTTCAGGCTCTGGCATCTCAACAATGGCTTTGACCTTAGATGGATCCTTCCTCAGACCATTACCATTGACTATCTGACCAAGATATTTAAGTTCATTTTGCGCAATCTTAGCCAGATTTAGTGTTAGTCCAGCTCTATCAAGAACTTGTAGTACCGCGGCAAGTCTTTTGTCATGCCCTTCCTTACTTCGCCCTATCACCAGGATATCATCCATGTGGCAAAGAATCCCCTCTGGCCCAGCTAACTCTGTATCCATACGCTTCTGGAAGTGTTCCGGAGCAGATGAGATCCTGTATGGTAGGCGTTTGTACATATAGCACCCAAACAGAGTAATCAATGTAGTTAGCTTTGCACTTTCTGGACTTAGCTCAATTTGGTGAAAGCCTGAATTTTCGTCGAGCTTTGAGTATATGAACCCAGATGATATTTTCCCTAAGGTTTCTTCGACTCACTTCATGGCATGGACTTCATGTTGTACGGCCTGGTTTAATCTTGTGAGATCAACACACAGCCTCACATTGCCATCAGTCTTGGGGACAACTACTATTGGTGAACACCAATCAGTTGGTTCATCAACAGAGTGTATTACCTCCTGACGAACCAGTTTATCGATCTCCTCCCTCACCTTGTCCACAAGGGGCAGAGGCACTCTGCGTGGAGTGAAGAGACAAAACGGCTTGCCGTCTTTGCAGAGCTTAATGGTATATTGCCCTTTCAGTTTTTCCAGACCCTTGAAAAGCTGGGGGTATGCTCAAACAGCATCCTCTTTTGTATTCAGTGCAGGTGGGGCAGCAGCCTCCTGAATATCACCTTGGATGGGCTGATTTGATGTGCTCACACCACAGATGCTAAAGGCTCTGGGAATGTTAGGGTCAGTCCAAGTTTCCGGATAGCTGGTTGACCAAGAAGGAGTTTATTGTCTTCTTTGATGATGTACACATCTTCTGTGATCGTTGTATGGTCACTGCGTAACTGCATTTTACGCTCGTCCAAGCTCCTGAATCTATAAACCAACACAGCTTTTCATCGCCAGTTCTGAGGTTTATGTACCATCCTTGGTCAGCAGGGTGCTTATTATGAGAGGTTACTACTGCTCCACAAAATGCGGTGCTCCAGGACTCATCATTAGATTTACTCTCCTCAGCATCCCTTCCTTCAGTAAGGTTGTTCACCTTCGTTTTCTTGGTCTTGCACACTAGAAGAATAATGGCCTTTGCCTTGGCAATTGTAGCATGTTGCCTTGGCCACCGGACAGCTCTTAATTCCTCGTTCATGTGTGCCCCCACAATAACCACACTTGTTGCTATCACCTGAGGGTTTGCTGGATTTTGGATTCTTCGGATTCTTGTTCGGCTTCTGCTTTACCTTATCAATCTTCGAGCTTTTTGTTTCCTGTAATTCATACCTTGTTGCCTCTCGTTGGTACAATATCTCAATGGTACGGCCCAGCGTGACAGTCCCCACATCATAGATTTTAGCCTTTGAAACTTCATCGGAGCTCTTATTTCTTATGGCATGCTCTAGATAGTCCACCGGAAATTTCTTACAATCAACACCCAATTTTCCAGTGACTGGCCTGCTTCCCTCTTCAAATGGTACCAATATTGCTCCCTTAGCATTAGTTGGGGGTCATGTTTTCCAAAATACTCAGTATATTTCCCAACAATAACATCATATTTTTCCTTATCTTCCTCAGGCAGTTTGTCCCCACCTGCAGGGTTCTCCCTTTCAGGTAAATAGGTGAAATTTTCGAATATGTCAATACCATTTTCCCCAATATGGTTTAATAGAAGCCCTATCTTCCTGTCATCAGCTTTATTAGTCATGCCTGTGGCTCTAAGATAGATCTCAAATGACCTCTTCCACATGTTCCATGAATGAGATGGATTCCCCCTATCAACTACTAAGGTCCCTGGTGGCTTCACTGTTGGAACATCCATAATGATAGGTAGGAGTTAACACAGAGATGGCTTATGGAGTTACAAAGATCTCAGATCTACTAACAGTTCAAATAATATACCTCCGATTCAAGAAAGTCAGTTGCAATCACAAGGTAATGGGGTAGAAAGTTTTAGAGGTACATGCATGAAAGTTCTAGAAGCACATGGCATGCATGTTGTTATGATGGGTATGGAGCTATCATCAGCAATTCCTCAATACAAACAGTACCTATAGTTGCTTGCTTGCTTCCCCTTGTTTCTCTAGGTCTCCTAGATATTCATTCCTTTCTTGAATCCCACTTCTGACACCATGTTAAATGATAACAACAACTTGGGGTACATTGTAGTCAGCCATGTTGTGTCTAAGCAGTGTATACAGCAAATGTATCAAGCAAATATTCTATGTTGAATAAGCCACTAGGTTGCAGCACAGTACGGGACGGCTCTGCACACTAGTTGTCAACAAGCAGTGAGTGTGTGTGTGAATGGGAGTGAATGGGTGGTGACTATGGGCAGAGGTGCATACAGCTAGCATGGGGTGGGAATGGTGCTAAGTTCTGTGAGGCTGTTGCTGGCTAAACCTGAGTCTATCATTGTCTGTGTGCAATAATGATGTTTATTACATATGTACATGATTTCAAGTGTGTGATACAGGGGTGCAATATGAAAAGTTGTATAGCATATATATGTGATTACAACCAAACTACTTTCGAGCATCACATGACTTCATCTGACCAATGAAAAGCCTAGAAACAAATCGTCTGGTTCAACCCGCTTTAAAATGGAGTGTGACGACGATATGCAAGATTTTCTATTATCAAAAGTTGCAAAGAATATAATTCATCAAAATGAAGTAGTTGCTAGAAAATTTTAATGTTTTTTTGAGTTGGAAAGGGGTTACCGTCTGCCTCCACTGCACATGCAGTTGAATCAACTTGTGACAGTGACAGTTTCAATGCTGGCATTCCAGTGAACAGCAACAAACTGCAAGCCATGTAAAGCATGTTTGCCAGAGCTAACATCAGTGGTTGAAGTTTTATTTTCCATATATGAGTGACGAATAATTGAAACTAACACATAGCTGCAGGCGTCTCGACGGACAGCTTTGTCCGCCCATTTATTGAAATAAAAAAAAAAGAAAACTGCAAAACCACGTCTGTCTTGTAAGTGGGTAAAGTGTAAGTGTCAGTTCTGGTACATAGCCAGGGCAAGACCCGCAGTAGTGGCTCCACCTGGTGGACTGCATCATAGTCATATTTCACTTTAAGGGCAGAGTAAATGCAGAAGGATTGATTTTCAACAGGGTAAATGGGGATGGTTAACACCCTCTCCCAATATTGAATGGTCTTGGTGTCGCGCACAGACACTACCAAGAAGTGATCGTGGAAAATTACATCACGCCTAAGAACACATTGCTTCAGGTTGTTAGGTGAAGTAGGGACTACATAACTCTTCCGATACAACGTACGAAAACTAAAGATCAGCGGCCACCATAAGCACATATTCCTAGTAGATTTAGGTAACTTGTTGAAAATACTGATGAGATCCAGGGGAGTAAGCACAGATTTTGCGACACACACAGAACCCATCTCTCGTTTCAAGCCAGAGAGGGTAAACTTGACCAGGAGGCACTGGCGAAAGTCTACATCCACACCGTAGAATTTATGGAGAGAATTAACGGCAGACACATAATTCTCTATGGTAGAATACTTGACATTTTGGCTGAGGTAAATAGAAAATCTGAGTTCTGTCAGTAGCTGGGATGGGTGTAGCACCAACGGTCGAACAGAATCCAATATATTTACACCATTGGGAATCCCTAGTCTTTAGAGTTGAGGCAGCCCAAGCATTACAGACAACTTTGGAGAGCTTCTTATCGATGGCGGCAAGCACTGCAACACATGGGTGAGAGCAAAATATCAGGCAAGTTATCAGCTGAAGAGATTCTAGACAAGACATCAGCAAAATAGTTGGCATGACCCGGTATATGGCGAACGACAAGGTGAACATTATTGGTAGAGCAGATCCAAAACACATCTCGAAGCAAGGACATGCACAAGGAGTTGGTACCAGTACCCTTGTTCCCCATTGCGACCACCAGTGTATTGTCTGAATATATGGTGATGACTGAGTTGGCGAAGACAGAGGCATAGCGTTTAGTGGCCAGCCACATTGGAATAAGTTCCCAAAAGTTAATATTCAACATAATAGAGGCATCAGGTAGGTCGATATTCAGCCAATGTTCATGTGAGGGGTTGAGTGAGGTACAACCAAGCGGGGTTATGTCATTATCGAAAAAGCCTGCCATCCAGTCAGCACCGGAGTGAAACCCATACCCAGTAGTGCTGGCATCAGTATACACCACCAGCCCGATCTGAGAGTCTATAAGTAGATTCTTCCCATTGAAGATTTGGTAGAAATCCAACCACCAAGATATGTCAAGGTGAAAGTCGTACGTGAGTGATACACGACCTCGTTCAGGGGCATGCTTCAAGACATCCAGCAGGCGGCAAGTGAAGGTGCGACCACCACGCACAACTCTAGAACAGTGACACAAGACTCTGGCCAGCCTCTGCAACTGCTTCTTGGTAGCACGATTCTTATTAAAGAACAGCAGTAATTCAGCGTGGAGCTTTAGCAGATGCTTTTGTGGTAAGGACACTTCCATAGAGACCGAGTCAAATAGGAGGCTGAGAAAAATACATTGACAAGATGGCGAGGTCACCTTGCTCCATGCGACGTCAAAGCCTAGGCCAATCAGTATGTGCAATAACACTTCAAGTGCATCCCGGCATTCCTGCAAGGAATCAGCAACTAGAAAAAAGTCATCAATGTAGTTCAGTATTCTAGGAAACCCCCTACGGATCATGCATCTGGTAATAAAGTTGCTGATCTGCGTAAAAATGTAGGGGGCACACCTGATGCCGAAGCATAAGCGTGTGTCTAGGTAGAACTCAACACCGCATCCAAAGTCCCATCTAATACCTTGCAGCAGTCTGTCTTCAGGCCTAATTGATATAGTGCGGTAGGCGGCCGCGATGTCTACAGTGGCCATAAAGCATTAGTTATTAGTTAAAGTTATTAGTAATAACAGAACTAGCAATGTCCGAAGAACGGTAGCAGAAGCTATAACAGGTAGAAAACATGTGGTTATTAGCAGAGGATCCAATCGGCCTTTTGCAGTCGGTGATGGGCCGGAACTTTCAGCCAGGCTTTGGCACAGCCCCGATTGACATCAGTTGGAACATACTTTGAGTCGGAGATTTCCTCAAGCAACAGTTTAGAGATGAAATCAAATGGTTTGTCCGTAGTGGCAGAAGAGTAGTTAGCTCTATCGTACGAGAGGTTGAAATCATCATCAACAATCCTAAAGCCCAACAGCACACCATTGTGTAGAAAGGCTTGCAAGGCATAGTCCTGTTCAAAGGCAAGTTCATATTCCCAGGCACAAAGTCGTAGTTGCGAGGGTAGACCACCGATAAGATGCACAGATCGATCATACACAGCTAACAACCACAGTTCTTGGTTAATAACACATGGCTCATATTCAGAATAACCAATATACAGTTCAATCCAGTAATCAACGGACTCCATTCATCAATGTCAACACTCAACACAAACAAGGGCAAAGACGTCGAAGGCGTGTTCAACAGTAAATTGTCCGTATTAGTACAGCTTGTAGACGTACAAGAAGTAGAAACAGTATTAGGATCCCAGTTCCCAGGACCAACAAACCCATTTTGGGTGGAGAAACAGGAGAAGTCAGACGTAGAAGACAAAATAGCTGGTGACGACAAGTCAAATTCACAACAAGCTGTGTTTACTCCGCCATCTTGGTTCACAGTCTCACGCCAACTCACGTCTGACCTCTCGTTACACTTTACTGAATGACGTCAGGCGGCAACGGATCTCCCCTTCAGGGGACACCCCGAGGCCTTGTGATCTGCAGCACATATACGACAGACATGTTCTTTGGGGCAATCTGTGCGGGAACATGTCTTGTAGTTGAAAAAGAAACAGTTTGCCTCTGGGTAATTCTCAGGGACAGATGTGTTTCTTTTCTGCTTAGACTTAGGTTTAGCTGGTGGCTGAGGAGCCCTGGCAACTTTCATCGAGGCAGCGTGGAAATGTTCTGCCGACAACATCGGATCATACTCAAAAGACAAAGCCTCACCAAGAATCACCTTGTCCACAACTGCCTTATCATAATCTATGTATGCTGAGTCTTTTGTGCGTGTTTAGCCAGAAATTTCAAATGGCCCAAATATGAATCAGCTCTATCATCACCAGCAGCGTGCAAAAAAAAACGTGCAGTGGTGAGGGTACCCTTAATCATGGAAGCTGGAGAACTATGGCTTGTCATGGAGCCCTGAGCCAAGGCATTATCAAGATCCGTCCTTATTGAAGACCACAAAGGAACTTATTGTTGTTGTTGCATGTGTTGCGTGTGTGTGCCCTGCGGCCCTCCTGGGGGAGGAGGGGGAGGAGGAGGTGGCGAACCACCGGCGAACCAAGGGGGAGTGTGACCGGTTTGACCACCTTGACCACCACCGGTAGGTATAGAATCCAGTTTCTTCATAACATCAGTATGTTGCTTTGACAAGGTATCCAAGTTAGCCACTAATAAATGAACCTCGTCCCACTGTTGCTTATTATTATGTCCAGAAGTTTCGGGACATCAGCGGGAGAGATTGGGGTGGAGTCAGCAGGAGGCTCCTGCTTGATATGAGACTTCTCTTCCTCGTCACGAGCAATGGATTCCAACGTGTCAGTGTCCAGGAACATTTTCCAGTCATCTTCGCCTGTAGAACCGGCCTCTTTTGCAGTGGCCACAGCCTCATTTTTGAAGCGACACGTCTTTTCACCTGTCCTCAAGTGTTTGTACCCACATGCGCCACAGTGTTTGGCAACCATAGCGTGATGTTGAAAAATTGGCAATAAAATGACGTTTTTCTCCTTACTGTGTTTACTGATGTATCATGTACAACATTTTTGGTGCTGAGTAATGTGGCCTATTGCCTTTTCACGGAAAAAGCGGTAGTTGCATCTTGTGTAGAGTGCCAACCTGCTCGGTATCCTGTGTGCCTTCAAAAAAACCTAAACTAATAATAAGGGTTTTCCAATCGAGTATTATATCGTAATACATCAACCCGGGCATAAGATATACATGTGACCGACTTTACTTTGATACTATTTAACATTTGATTGTTGATTATGTGATCAGTTGATCAAGCAGTGATGAGTCTAATGATACATTGGAGCCCTGAGCCCTTGAAAGCATGTTAAATAGGAAACTAGTTTTGGTTAAAAATAGGGGTTAATTGAAAATATTGGGATGGTCAAGATTAAGATTCTGTGCTGGGATGGCTTTTAATCTTTGATTTTAATTCTAGATTCTAATTACCCTTGATATGTAGGGTTTATGGACATGGATTTCTAAGATGTTTAAATATCTGATATCTGTTATATAAAAATATTTGTTCTGTACCTTGGAGAGAGATATAGAAGAATGATTTGAAGAATCCAGCTGTGTTTTCCGCCATGACTGAGTACTGTCCATGATGCTGTTGCTGACAATGTGGGACACTGAGTGTGGACAAACCCTCGCTGGTGCTGATGTTAACTGTGGCTGATGGAACCAACTCCTCCCCTTCATGATACCATGTAACGACTGGTGGCTCTTCTCCCTCAGCTAGGACTTGTAACTTGAATTCTTCATGTGGAGACACCGTCTGAGGATGGGTTATCTTCCCAAGGTATTTAATCTGTGGTGGTCCTGGAACAAAACATTAACACCAGGAAACTTGCTGGGAGATATTAAGAAATAAATTCTCAAAATAAGTGTTAAGTCCAGATAGGCTTCAGGTAAGTATAGTGTATGGAGTACTCACTGGGTGGAGTGTAGAGTGAGCGGTCAGCACTAGAGGATTCTGCCTCACTGGGTGGAGTGTAGAGGGAGCGGTCAGCACTAGAGGATTCTGCCTCACTGGGTGGAGTGTAGAGGGAGCGGTCAGCACTAGAGGATTCTGCCTCACTGGGTGGAGTGTAGAGGGAGCGGCCAGTACTAGAGGATTCTGCCTCACTGGGTGGAGTGTAGAGGGAGCGGTCAGCACTAGAGGATTCTGCCTCACTGGGTGGAGTGTAGAGGGAGCGGTCAGCACTAGAGGATTCTGCCTCACTGGGTGGAGTGTAGAGGGAGCGGTCAGCACTAGAGGATTCTGCCTCACTGGGTGGAGTGTAGAGGGAGCGGCCAGTACTAGAGGATTCTGCCTCACTGGGTGGAGTGTAGAGGGAGCGGTCAGCACTAGAGGATTCTGCCTCACTGGGTGGAGTGTAGAGGGAGCGGTCAGCACTAGAGGATTCTGCCTCACTGGGTGGAGTGTAGAGGGAGGGACCATGATCCACTTCACCCTGCTCTGGTGTTGACTGGACATCATCCATCATCTCATCCTGCTTGCCTGCAGCTCTGTCCTCGTTCCCTTCACTACGTGTTGTTGAAGTGCTGATGGAGGAGCCAACACCAGAGTCCCACTGCTTGCCTGCAGCTCTGTCCTTCTTCCCTTCACTACGTGAAGTTGAAGTGCTGATGGAGGAGCCAACACCAGAGTCCCACTGCTTGCCTGCAGCTCTGTCCTTCTTCCCTGCATGTGGTGCCTCACTGGATGGAGTGTAGATGGAGGAGCCAACACCAGAGTCCCAGCTCCTGCCTGCTGCTCTGTCCTCCTTCCCTTCACTACGTGAAGTTGAAGTGCTGATGGAGGAGCCAACACCAGAGTCCCACTGCTTGCCTGCAGCTCTGTCCTCCTTCCCTTCACTACGTGAAGTTGAAGTGTTGATGGAGGAGCCAACACCAGAGTCCCAGCTCCTGCCTGCAGCTCTGTCCTCCTTCCCTTCACTACGTGAAGTTGAAGTGCTGATGGAGGAGCCAACACCAGAGTCCCACTGCTTGCCTGCAGCTCTGTCCTTCTTCCCTGCACCATGTGGCCCACGTGCTGCCTCACTGGCCTGCATCCACTTAGCAACACCAAACAGTCCAATATTAGCAGACAATGACAGAATTTCTCTTTTTTCTGATTTATCATTAAACAATATTGTTGGAAAGGACATATGTAACACCATCTGGTGTGGTTGGGTTCCCACACTCCCAGCCTCCACATAGGTCAGTCTGGCTGTATCATCCGAGACCCTTTCCACGGTGAACATATGCTGCAGTTTTCTGACAAATGTCAGGATACAGCTAGCATGCACCTTTAGACGATGGATGTAGATGTACAACTTTTTGGTGCCATGTATGATGGAGGAGAGAGTGTGTGGTAATGAGGTGAGGAACTCATCATGCAGCATAGAGCTGTGCTTCCATATTCTGATCTCTTCAATCTTGCCCTGCCTCTGATTACTGAAGAACTGCATCAGGTCTATAGTTGTTGTAGCTCCAGCTCCATATGGTTGTTCATAGAGGGCAAGCTTGCTGAGGTGTACATTCTCCCACCCTGGCACTGCCTGCAGTCTGGCCAACTCATGTGCTGCAGATATTGGTAGGACTATTGACTCTATTGGCTTTTCCTCATCATTTGGTCTGGGCCTGAACCTGAATGAAGAAATGTTTCACTGATAAGAAAAGGGTAAGAGAGACGTAGGGTAAGGGTGAGGTAGGGTAAGGGTGAGGTAGGGTAAGGGTGAGGTAGAGTAAGGGTGAGGTAGGGTAAGGGTGAGGTAGGGTAAGGGTGAGGTAGAGTAAGGGTGAGGTAGAGTAAGGGGGAGGTAGGGTAAGGGGGAGGTAGGGTAAGGTGGAGGTAGAGTAAGGGTGAGGTAGGGTAAGGGTGAGGTAGGGTAAGGGTGAGGTAGAGTAAGGTGGAGGTAGGGTAAGGGTGAGGTAGGGTAAGGGGGAGGTAGGGTAAGGGTGAGGTAGAGTAAGGTGGAGGTAGGGTAAGGGTGAGGTAGAGTAAGGTGGAGGTAGGGTAAGGGTGAGGTAGAGTAAGGATGAGGTAGAGTAAGGGTGAGGTAGGGTAAGGGTGAGGTAGAGTAAGGTGGAGGTAGGGTAAGGGTGAGGTAGAGTAAGGGGGAGGTAGGGTAAGGGTGAGGTAGGGTAAGGTGGAGGTAGGGTAAGGGTGAGGTAGGGTAAGGGTGAGGTAGAGTAAGGTGGAGGTAGGGTAAGGGTGAGGTAGAGTAAGGTGGAGGTAGGGTAAGGGTGAGGTAGGGTAAGGGTGAGGTAGGGTAAGGGTGAGGTAGAGTAAGGTGGAGGTAGGGTAAGGGGGAGGTAGGGTAAGGGTGGGGTAGAATAAGGGTGAGGTAGGGTAAGGGTGAGGTAGAGTAAGGTGGAGGTAGGGTAAGGGTGAGGTAGAGTAAGGGTGAGGTAGGGGAAGGTGGAGGTAGGGTAAGGGTGGGGTAGAATAAGGGTGAGGTAGGGTAAGGGTGAGGTAGAGTAAGGTGGAGGTAGGGTAAGGGGGAGGTAGAGTAAGGGTGAGGTAGGGGAAGGGGGAGGTAGGGTAGGGGTGAGGTAGGGTAAGGGTTGGGTAGGGTTAGGGGGAGGTAGGGTAAGGGTGAGGTAGGGTAAGGGTGAGGTAGGGTAAGGGTGAGGTAGGGTAAGGGTGAGGTAGAGTAAGGTGGAGGTAGAGTAGGGGTGAGGTAGGGTAGGGGTGAGGTAGGGTAGGGGTGAGGTAGGGTAGGGGTGAGGTAGGGTAAGGGTGAGGTAGGGTAAGGGTGAGGTAGAGTAAGGTGGAGGTAGGGTAAGGGGGAGGTAGGGTAAGGGTGAGGTAGGGTAAGGGGGAGGTAGGGTAAGGTGGAGGTAGAGTAAGGGTGAGGTAGGGTAAGGGTGAGGTAGGGTAAGGGGGAGGTAGAGTAAGGGGGAGGTAGGGTAAGGTGGAGGTAGAGTAAGGGGGAGGTAGAGTAAGGGGGAGGTAGAGTAAGGGTGGGGTAGGATTAGGGGGAGGTAGGGTAAAGGGGAGGTAGGGTAAAGGGGTGGTAGGGTAAGGGGGAGGTAGAGTAAGGGGGAGGTAGGGTAAGGGGGAGGTAGAGTAAGGGGGAGGTAGAGTAAGGTGGAGGTAGGGTAAGGGGGAGGTAGAGTAAGGTGGAGGTAGAGTAAGGTGGAGGTAGAGTAAGGGTGGGGTAGAGTAAAGGTGAGGTAGGGTAAGGTGGAGGTAGAGTAAGGGGGAGGTAGAGTAAGGGGGAGGTAGAGTAAGGGTGAGGTAGAGTAAAGGTGAGGTAGGGTAAGGGTGAGGTAGAGTAAGGTGGAGGTAGAGTAAGGGTGGGGTGGGGTTAGGGGGAGGTAGAGTAAGGGGGAGGTAGGGTAAGGGGGAGGTAGAGTCAGGGGGAGGTAGAGTAAGGTGGAGGTAGGGTAAGGGGCAGGTAGGGTAAAGGTGAGGTAGGGTAAGGTGGAGGTAGAGTAAGGTGGAGGTAGGGTAAGGTGGAGGTAGAGTAAGGGGGTGGTAGAGTAAGGGTGAGGTAGAGTAAGGGGGAGGTAGGGTAAGGGAGAGGTAGGGTAAGGGGGAGGTAGGGTAAGGGGGAGGTAGGGTAAGGTGGAGGTAGGGTAAGGTGGAGGTAGAGTAAGGGGGAGGTAGAGTAAGGGGGAGGTAGAGTAAGGGGGAGGTAGAGTAAGGGGGAGGTGGAGTAAGGGGGAGGTAGGGTAAGGTGCAGGTAGGGTAAGGGTGGGGTAGAGTAAGGGGGAGGTAGAATAAGGGGGAGGTGGAGTAAGGGGGAGGTAGGGTAAGGGTGGGGTGGGGTAAGGTGGAGGTAGAGTAAGGGGAAGGTAGAGTAAGGTGGAGGTAGAGTAAGGGTGAGGTAGGGTAAGGGGGAGGTAGAGTAAGGTGGAGGTAGGGTAAGGGTGAGGTAGGGTAAGGGGGAGGTAGGGTAAGGGTGAGGTAGGGTAAGGGTGAGGTAGAATAAGGGTGAGGTAGGGTAAGGGTGGGGTAGGGTAAGGGTGGGGTAGGGTAAGGGTGAGGTAGGGTAAGGGTGAGGTAGAGTAAGGGGGAGGTAGAGTAAGGGGGTGGTAGAGTATGGGGGAGGTAGAGTAAGGGGGAGGTAGGGTAAGGTGCAGGTAGGGTAAGGGTGGGGTAGAGTAAGGGGGAGGTAGAGTAAGGGGGAGGTAGAATAAGGGTGAGGTAGAGTAAGGTGGAGGTAGGGTAAGGGTGGGGTGGGGTAAGGTGGAGGTAGAGTAAGGGGAAGGTAGAGTAAGGTGGAGGTAGGGTAAGGGTGAGGTAGAGTAAGGTGGAGGTAGGGTAAGGGGGAGGTAGAGTAAGGTGGAGGTAGAGTAAGGTGGAGGTAGGGTAAGGTGGAGGTAGAGTAAGGTGGAGGTAGGGTAAGGTGGAGGTAGAGTAAGGGGGAGGTAGGGGAAGGTGGAGGTAGAGTAAGGGGGAGGTAGGGTAAGGGTGGGGTCGAATAAGGGGGAGGTAGGGTAAGGGTGGGGGGAGGTAGTGTAAGGGGGAGGTAGAATAAGGGTGAGGTAGGGTAAGGGTGGGGTAGGGTAAGGGTGGGGTAGAATAAGGGTGAGGTAGGGTAAGGGTGGGGTAGGGTAAGGGTGAGGTAGGGTAAGGGTGGGGTAGAATAAGGGTGAGGTAGGGTAAGGGTGGGGTAGAATAAGGGTGAGGTAGGGTAAGGGTGGGGTAGGGTAATGGGGATAATGGGGAGGTTGTTTAAGGGGAGGGTAGTGCCCCCTGTCCTCAAGATCTTCCACTGGAGTATGTATAGAGATGGTCAAGGCGGCGGCGCAGATAGTGTTCAAAGAATACCTATTAGATAAGCTCATAGTATAGTCTGGGCCAGAATCAGCAGGAGGTATTTCTCACCGATAAGATGCTCTCACTCTATGTATTTTACTCCAAGGTTAAACTCGAAAGTAAAGGATTAACACTTCTGTATATTCATAATTTTCCAATTCTATATCTCTATGCATTGGAAAAAAAAGACAATAAGTAATTGGCACTTCGTAGACAATATTCTCAAAAATTGTCTCTAGTTTGGATAAGAATGGAATAGAATTTACAAAATCTAGTATACTTTTTAACTTTCTTAAGTTTGTTAAGTTGTTATTAAGTAAGTCCTAGATTAGTTTCTTTGGATGCAGGGGTGAGCAATTTGAATGTAAATTTGGGCGGGAAATGTACGAGGGTCTCGGTAGCATTTGTGATGTGTTTCAGGAAAATGAGTCATAAGTCGCAAAAAATAGATTTTGAGATACTATTATATTTGAAAAGATGAGATCAAGCCGATTCCAATGATAGTAAACAGTCTAATAATATAATAAGTATTTCTAGATTTTAAGTTTGATATTTTAGGTAGCATTTGCTATACACCCTTGTGATGTAATGGAGGGCCTGGATGGTGTAGGTATGGACGATAGACATGATACCCAGAAATCTAGTATTATAGATTCATTTCATTTGAAAACATGTTTTTGATGCTCTAACCAGAAGGTTGATATAGTATAAACGCAAAAACAAATGAAAATGAAACCAATAGAAAGGGTCAGATATTTAACCCCTTTACATGTGATCTATTAAATGACATGAGTAACTCACTCTATATCAATACGCCCATTATAGGGTATAAGATGGACAGTGGTTCCAGTAGTAGGGAGAATGTAGGCCTCCAACTTAATGTCCCTTGTCTTCCTCAGTAGAGTTGATAAGGCTTCATCACCAGGAAGACTTTCTACAGGATGGATGTCGATATACCTCATGTGTCTCTGTAGTGCCTCAGCCTCATCATGGACAGCCAGGAGGAATGCATCCAATGAACATCTTGTTACTGGGTGAAAGTTAAGCCATGCCTCATGTCCCCTCTTCCTGATCTCCACCAGCTGCCTCAGGAGTTGTCTCCAGCCCGGTACAGCAGCTGCTTGGTCCTCCTCCACATGTGCAGGGCCGACCTCCCGGATGGAGATGGACCGGCCCTCATAGTGTATGTCTACATGCACCTGCGTCCCTGGCACCTGCACACGCTGATGGCCAGATCTGAACAGAATAAGATGAAGATATAGACTGTGTTGATGTTTGGTTCAGTGAATTCAATGAAATGGTTGGCATAGCTGATACAGATACAGATCATATTTTTATGTAAATGTCTAAATTAAAAGGGAAACTAATGGCATTGTCTACACTGATACACCGTTTTATATAGGTTTGTACACTTCTATAATTTATATAATGTCTTATACAGAAACAATCCAGTCATTCAGTTTTTATTTTATTTCACAATATGTTGCCACAAGAGAAAAGGTCTATTATACAGCCATATTGGACTGGTTAGTTGTCATGACAAACATGAACAATCAGGAAATAATGTGACAATAGCACATCTACACATTCTACAGATTGGGTTAATTATGGCAACAAATCATGAGCCACATTATAGGATACCACATCCATGCCTCACCCAGACATCTCATGTGTTAATCCTTTACTATTGAGTCTATAGGATACACATTATAGGATACCACATCCATGCCTCACCCAGACATCTCATGTGTTAATCCTTTACTATTGAGTCTATAGGATACACATTATAGGATACCACACCTATGCCTCACCCAGACATCACATGTGTTAATCCTTTACTATTGAGTCTATAGGATACACATTATAGGATACCACATCCATGCCTCACCCAGACATCTCATGTGTTAATCCTTTACTATTGAGTCTATAGGATACACATTATAGGATACCACATCCATGCCTCACCCAGACATCTCATGTGTTAATCCTTTACTATTGAGTCTATAGTATACACATTATAGGATACCACACCCATGCCTCACCCAGACATCTCATGTGTTAATCCTTTACTATTGAGTCTATAGGATACACATTATAGGATACCACATCCATGCCTCACCCAGACATCTCATGTGTTAATCCTTTACTATTGAGCCTATAGGATACACATTATAGGATACCACATCCATGCCTCACCCAGACATCTCATGTGTTAATCCTTTACTATTGAGTCTATAGGATACACATTATAGGATACCACATCCATGCCTCACCCAGACATCTCATGTGTTAATCATTTACTATTGAGCCTATAGGATACACATTATAGGATACCACATCCATGCCTCACCCAGACATCTCATGTGTTAATCCTTTACTATTGAGTCTATAGTATACACATTGTAGGATACCACATCCATGCCTCACCCAGACATCACATGTGTTAATCCTTTACTATTGAGTCTAACTGAGAATGGATTATGTAGAAGAAGGAAGCAGAGTTGTATTACCTCCACTGGTCAGGATGTATCAACCGTTTCCCCCCAGTTGGCCTAGATGGCTGGCCATGGTCCATCTTGTGTGACATTAACTTAGATGAGGGGTCAGGGTCTGGCTGGTCCATCTTGTGTGAAGTCTGTATAGATGAGGGGCCAGGGTATGTCTGGTCCCTCTTGGAGGAACTGGTGGCCTCATCACTCATGGCTCTATCTGTGGGAGACTTGCCCGCTCTGTAATGTAAACATTTATATTAACAACAAGTAGACCATGATATGAGGCCCAGCCTGGGTGTGTGTACTGGGTGTGTACTGAAGCCCAGCCTGGGTGTGTGTACTTGGTGTGTACTGAGGCCCAGCCTGGGTGTGTGTACTGAGTGTGTACTGAGGCCCAGCCTGGGTGTGTGTACCGATGCCCAGCCTGGGTGTGTGTACTGAGTGTGTACTGAGGCCCAGCCTGGGTGTGTACTGAGGCCCAGCCTGGGTGTGTGTACTGAGTGTGTACTGAGGCCCAGCCTGGGTGTGTGTACTGAGGCCCAGCCTGGGTGTGTGTACTGAGTGTGTACTGAGGTCCAGTCTGGGTGTGTGTACTGAGTGTGTACTGAGGCCCAGCCTGGGTGTGTGTACTGAGTGTGTACTGAGGCCCAGCCTGGGTGTGTGTACTGAGGCCCAGCCTGGGTGTGTGTACTGAGTGTGTACTGAGGCCCAGCCTGGGTGTGTACTGAGGTCCAGTCATATAAACACTATAACTTTGTGAAACATGCTTTAACCTTGTCTACCATGCTTATATTAGACAGAAATATAACATGACATTTAGAGTATGCCAGACTTATTTAACTTAATACTTGTTTAAGTAAATATGCTGAATATAGGTTATAGTATGTTATATGTATGTTCTTTGTGTATAACAAAGGCTTACACCCCTCCTTAATTAATGGACGTGCCCAGTTGATTTAGCGTCAGCAGTTGAGCGAGAAATGAATCAATGCAACAAACAGAGCTTTATGAAATAAATTCCCGCTTTGCAAAGCCAGAATTTTACAATATCTTCATTCCAACTAGTATATATTATTAATTCAGCCAGAATTTTACAATATCTTCATTCCAACTAGTATATATTATTAATTCAGCTCTACGTATTATTGTCAATAAAAATAAGAGAACCAATGCAGACCAAGAACATCTTGATATGAACCTCCTCCATTTAAATGAAAGAAGGCAAAACATATTCTTAACCTCAGCCATTTTCCAGCATCAAATAAAGACAATTTAGACAATAAAAACTTAAAGACTAGAAGCCATGTAAAGAAATTTAAAACTAGTTTAAAACAAAATTGACTAAAATATTAAAATCTTTTTCCTACAAATCAGTCAAATACTGGAACAAACTGGGAATTGGGGCTCACCAAACCGAGGACCGGAAAACTTTCCTACACTCGCTGAGAATTTACAAAATATTGAGTTACTATATTATGGGTTTTGTAATAACCTAATAATAATAATTTGTTACTAATAGTTAATAGCTTGTGGTCAATTCCCATGAAAATGGTACAAAAGGGGTCAAAACCTAATTTTGCTTAAATGCGCAATACTTTTAACCATGTGTAGACAATGTTCAGAGCAATAAATGACAGAAATATTATGCACTAATTACACAATTGGGTGATATTTCTATGTTAAACCTGAATACAGTGTCACCGACCAAAATTGCATTGTTCAAAAGAACTAAAGGGTCAGTATTTTGTATCAAGTGTGCTGTTTTCAAATTCATGAAGCTTGGGTAATGGTCAAAATTAAATTAAACAGAAATCATCTTTTCTCTGTCAAATCGTCATAGTTTGGTTCTAAGATTTCAGGAAAGCTTTATTCCAACAAAATCCGACCAGTGGTTGGGTTCTTCATGACCAATTAAAAATGATCTCTCTGAAATTCTCACATACCATGTCCCTCTCTTAAGTTGGAAAAATGTGAACTCGTGAAATGTGAAAATTATTGACCAAAATGTGAGAAAAATCGGTCAGTTATCATTTATGACACTTATCATGGGATCCTAGATTTTGGAAAGCCTACACAATACAATGGCAATAATGTATACATAAAAATAGGTTTTCATGGATTTGTACATCAATTTCATGATTTCTTTTATCACTGCCTTTATAAATAACCTCACAGACTTAATATGAACAGTATATATTTTTTATTTTTCTTGAAATCTGCGTCTGTTTGACGACATCTATGCTTGTGTATCTCCCCAAATGAACTCATTTGTTTATAATAATATGTATAGGTATAGTCACTAAACAGGTGACCAATACCCAAAATAACATGTTGATAGGTTTCTTGACTCTCCCTTTGTCTAATAAGCGAACAAGGTACAAATATTGTACAATACTGTACATGCTCCCACCGATCGATCGATTATTTATAAATATAAAACTGTATGTATGATTTAACTGTTGTCGCAGGATCCATTATATCAATGACACTCGCTTATAATAGACTTTGTATATAGTAATATACAGTAACCTTCATCTCATCACTCATCTTTTATTAAACCTTTTCCAAAAAACGTTTTATAAGGTTATATAATGTTAAAAACTGAAACCTAATCTGGCTGAATATGAATGGAATCTTCTCTGCTCTCTATGAATAGACTGACTAAGTCAGGACATGATGGAAATCACAATAATAATAACTAGCAAATACCCATGCTTCGCACGGGATTTGCTAGTGGGACAGTGGGGCCCACATCTTCCCACTCTCCTTGTTCCCTCTCCAACCATCTTTTTCTTTCAAGTTGTGTCTGTAAGTTAGTATCTGTATTAACATTCATACCTCAAATGGAACCCTGTTAAAATGTTTTTTGTTACTGTTGTATTGTTGTTGCCTCCCATTCCCTCCCCCCCATTCCCACTCCCCCTCCCATACCCCCTTCCCCTCTCCCCCCGCCCTCTTTTGCAACTCTAATGTCACTTGAAAGGCTAAAGTGTCATCACCTCGTGCTAATCAAGCAAATAAAGTAAGGAAATATATGCGAATTAACCATTTTTTACAGGATTTTGGAAAATATCAAACATCACATCACGAGAGATATCACTATTCTACAAAATGAACCGAAGATGAACCAAAGATAAATAATTTACCCAAGTGATCTTATATGAAACAGACGCATGTCTAAAGCCTTGAAATCCATTTCAAACATTGATTAAGATCAGAAAAGTGATAATTCTCACGTAAGAGGTCCCTATAATAAGGCCATTTTGCTATACTGTTATCTTGGTATCTTGTAGTAACTTGGTTATCTTAGTAATCTTATACACAATGTCTAGACTTAAAACAAAACCAGATGTACTGTTGGAATACGCATACGGTTAAATAATAATGTAATAACTCGGTGAGCTACATAGCCTTGTACGCAATGTTTAGATTTAAAAACGAAACTTGATATAGTATTTGACAGAGCCAACGATAAGAACATCTAAATGTATAATTCACTCGAGTGGATTTATAGAAATATTATAAGACAAGATCTGACATTAGCTCCTGTCAACTTTTCACGACATTATATTGTACGGTTTAATGATGTAAACCTGTATATTATTATACTAATTAATTTACACCTCCTTGTTTTTGAGGTTGTCCTGGAAAATCTACAGAGTAGAGGGAACATCCCATTTTGTATAATTTTGATTACTGAATAAAAGTTGTTATATAATTATATGACCCATTCTCACAAAATGGGATCACCCCCCTTCTTTTACACTTGATGCTGAGAGCGGTTACTATTGTGTTATATGTTATCAAACATACTTCTATCGCATAGATCTACTCAAGTTCTATCTAGCCATATATAGTTTTCCATATTTTCTGTTAATATCTTAATATATTTTTGTAGTGGTCCTGGTGGATGAACCAGGGATTGTGACCTGTTGAGGATAGCCTAGCCACGATAGCTCAGTTGGTAGAGCATCGTAGCGTCAATCCGAAGGTCGGGGGTTCGATTCCCCATCAAGACAATGGCATTTTTCAGCAGGTTCACTACAATTGGTGCCGTGACCAGCCACCTAAGGGCAGCACTGTAGACCCCAAGTTGGACAAAACCATATGAGATGAGTTTCGTCCATTGTTGGAAGGGGGCAGTGTAGTGGTCCTGGTGGATGAACTTGGGATTGTGACCTGTTGAGGATAGCCTAGCCGCAATAGCTCAGTTGGTAGAGCATCGGAGTGTCAATCCGAAGGTCCGGGGTTCGCTTCCCCGTCAAGGCAATGGCATTTTTCAGCAGGTTCACTACATTTTCATGAAAAACAGCCTCATTTTGTAATTTTTCACATATTATTTTTACAGATAACCTAGAACCACCAATCCTATTAAAAAGCCTAATTATCTAGTACTAATTTAAACACTCAAAAGTATTTAAGTAGTAACAGTTTAAATTACATGGTGAAAAGGAGATATTACTGAAATTACTTAAAAATAAAAATATATATAACTTTTGATTATGGTAGAAATTAGAGTGTCTTTCCGTAGCCCAAATATGACAGGGCACTATATTAAAAGTAAAAAGTATTAAATGTTTTATTATGTTATGGGCACAAACCTTGAACTATCCTTTGTTGAGTACAAAAAAAATTGATGGAAAAATATAATACCCTTGATACAAGATGATGCAACAACTTAAAACCTTGGTGTGGTAACAAATATTTGTCTTTACATCGCTAGAATAAATAGCTCCGCATTTTTTAATAAACAATAGAGCAGGTTTAATAAGAGTGTTAAATTATCCCCCTATAATATAATATGTGATGTGTTTCAGGAAAATGAGTCATAAGTCGCAAAATGTATATATTTCAAACCTTCAGATCTCTTTCTTGAAATGTTTTGATTTTTAGAAGATTTAGCAATTATACATGTTGTAAGAGATATGATATATGATACTCAATATGATACTAATTATAGCGCTTATAAATTTTATTCCGAATATATGTTAAAAGGTTAATTTAAACATAACAGTGTACCCCTTTCGTCAATGATGACTGGGGAATTGTTCACTGTTCATGAAAATGTAAACACAACAGAGGACATGGAGACCTCCCTCAGCTGGAGAACCGTCCTCTGTCAGGGAAAAATCTAAAAATAAAAGTTTCTAATCTAATCTAATATCGATTCCACTTGGGTAAAAATATATTTTTGGTTCATTTCATAGAAATATTGTTTCAGTGATATCTGATGATATATGATCAGATTTTATGCTCATAATATAATAAATATAGAATGGAACTCGCTGTCGTAAACGAAAATTTATTTGACTTGATTCCAATCCAGAAAAGGACTACACAAAGACAGAAGAGCTTAGGAGCATTTTGCATGGTTAGTTTAGAAAGATTAAGTTTATTATCACCCCCTACACCCCTCTCCTCTCCCCCCTATCTAGTGTCCCATACACACCACCGCCACTGGCGTCGTGTGAACGAGACGATCTATGCCTGTGTAGTGTGTGGTGTGGTTGAAGCTATGTAAACATGGACTTAACTTACGACCAAGGGTAGGGCTTATGAGAGTGCATGAATCTTTTCAAAACAGTATTGCTGGACCATAAGTCCAGTATTTTCCAGACAAAAGTGTTGTTAACTAAGTCAAGTTTCTTTCAGATGAGTTACAAGTCGCAACTTACATGGGAAAACATTAAAAACAGGGCCATAAATCCTGGTCGTTTATATATAGGGATTGGACACTGATGGTTGGGTGACGTAACAAATTTTGGAAGTAGGCTTCACAGAGGGCGGGTCGGTCACTTCTCGTCCAGAAATTTAGCCTGCTAGAAATAGGCCTAGAGGATATTATTTTATTTTCTGTTTTGTTCTTTAGTTATCGTTTTTCTCACTTTAATGACTGCCCACCACCCCGCCCTGCTTCCTCCACTCTCCCTTCCTTGTTAGTGCTAGTGTGTAATACCTGCTCCCCATGGTAGTGGCCTACACCACTACCGTGGGGAGGCAGGGAGGCAAACCTACTAACCACTGGCAAGGGTAGGGTGTAGGGTGGTTGAAGCTATGTAAACATGGTGCGCATTTACAAACAGGGAAAGAGTGCATGCATGTGTTCAAAATAGCATTGCTGGACAATAAATGTATGTATTCCTCCAATCAAAAATGTAGCCTAAGAATATAGCTTTCGATTAAGACTAAATATACTGCTGTACATAGTGTTTAAGTGTGATAATAGGTCGAGTCACGTAAATATTTAAGTGACCCACGTAAGTCCAATTGGGGTGCCAAATACTTTATTCCATGATTTGGCAGTATAATCGATCTACTTGCCGCTCACAAGGTGTACAGTATAAACTCGCTGTACTGTACAGTGACGTCACGACCATTCAAGACTTGCGGGACAACTCAGTTTGATGAAATTAATGCAAATAAAGTTGTAATAAGTTAAGAATCATGGATTAAAGCAAGAATACCAAAGTATCACGTCTTCGGAGGGCTGCATTCACCTTTATGGCCGAAAACAACTCGGCCTACCAGCCTCGTTTTTTTTCGGCCATACTTGGAGAATACAGCCCCCCTCATACACTATACTATGGTATTCTTGCTATATAATTAAAAAGTAACGTGAGTCACTTAAATTTTAAGTGACCCACGTAGTGCAAATCGCGGTGCTAAATACTTAATTAGGTTTCACGTAAGATTTAAGTGACATGTAAAGTGGCTCAAAATTAAGTTGACTAGGGGAGGCAACGTAAGGGCCTAAATGCACATTATTATAATGAAAATGACCCTTAATTCTTCCCATTATTTCAGGATATACTCAGCACAACTGTAGTTGTATACCACATAAAAATAAATGTGTTTCAAGAAGATATAATTTTTCACTAAATTTGACATAATATATCGTCACCCATAGGCCTATATATGATGTGTTTCAGGAAAATGAGTTGCTAGATGTAAAATTGATATTTTCCAATGTGATTTATATGCCTTTCAAAGGTCATCCTATGGAGCATATTTAGTTACTTTACTGGTAATTACTGTATCCATATCTCACCAAATTAACATATCTAACTTTAAACATGTATACATAAGTTGGACCCTTATTCAAGGTAATAAACAAGGTACCTCCAGTTTATGTTGCCAAAACACACTTGACATGCACATGTCTATACTGTACGAATAAAGGAGAAATATCAGACAATTGTACGTCATCTTCTAATAAAATATAACTATAAAATGCTAAGGCATCCTAGCCGCTTAATGTTAAGACACACAGACCTTCTGTAAGTTGTATTTTTTTCTCTTAATATAATTTATACCTCCCAGATACATATGTATTTAAGTTTAATATTCTATGGTGATATCAATGATAATACTTGAAGCAGGCCCGTAACCAGGGGGTGTCAGGGGTATTTGAACGAACATCCCCCTGCCACTCCTAGATCAATGTCCCCCCCCCCCCCAATAAGAATTAATTAATATCTTTAAAAAAAAGAAAAAGAAAAATCCATTCACTCTGCCTACTTCTGCAGACATACTCCAAAATAAATGCAATGTTCCCGCCCGTCTTTGAAATGGGGTAGGGACAATGGTTACTCAGCTGGAAGGGACTTGGGTGTTTGACCCCCGCCCCCCCCCCCCCCCCCCAGCCCCACTCCCATCCCTCCACCTCAACATACTCTGCTGGGCGTGTTGGGTGTTCGGTCTCCCCACCCACAATCATACACACCTCCACCTCAGTAAATAATATTCAACTTGGATGGTCCCCCCCGCACTTAATTAGTGACCTTTATTTCCCACTAGTCGTCCTATGTTTTCACCAGTCCTTACGAAATATGGTGAACAAAAAGTCACATGAAATGTGCCTGTATAAATAACTCCAGTTATAAAAGGATAAACTTTATTACAATAATGAACCGGCGGTGGGGGGGGATGAAAAAGAAGATGTATTCAATTTGGAAAAATTAATTCAAGGCATGACAAAAATTATTAATGTAGGGTCCCGACGATCATTTAGGGAATTTAAACGATAACAACAGATGTACAGTTCACAGGAGTTTATTATTTACCAGCAAACCATGCACAAACCCAAATATAGAATAAAAATGGCAATAAATGGCAATAAATTATATATAAATCAATTTGAACCATCAAAATAAATGTACAAAGAGTCTCTAAAGTTCGGACAAGTGAACAGAAATAAGCAGGAGCCTAATCAAGATGTTAGGTACCTTGAATTTTGCCCCAAAACGAGCCCCACCCCCCAAAAATAGGGTCCCAACAAATATGTAGGGTCACGACAATCGGTCAACCCTCCCGACAAGTTCTAAAATTTTAGAACTTGTTGGGAGGGGTCCACGACAGGTCACCGACAAGCCACCGACAATCGTGAGGGGGTTCAACGATTGTCAGTGACCCGGTATCCACATACACGATTGTCGGTGACCGCTGGTGACCGATTGTCGGTCGTCTTTTGTCGGTCGTTTGCCTTGTATGTGGAACACGAGCTATAGGTATTACTGGGAAATGACTGGGATATCATGCGACAACTTCAATTTTTAGTTCTGTGGCAATCCGCCTCTTCTCAGAGCTTGGGCGGGGTGGTTGCTAGTGGTCTAGTCCAATGATTTTTTTATTACTGCGGGCTTCATTCTCGCTCTATATATACACAGGGTAAGAAAGACCCTCCTCCCCCACTCCACCCCTCTTGAATCCTGTTTGCCATTTTGTATCAGCCCCATTTCCCGAATCCCACAGGTTTTCCATGTGCAATCCTCCGTGCAATCCCGTTTTTCTATTCACAATCACTGCTTGGCTACATTGAATCCAGCTCTGAATCCCTTTCCTGAATCCCATACCAGCAGGCCCTTATACATCCCATACCAGCAGGCCCTTATACATCCCATACCAGCAGGCCCTTATAAATCCCATACCGGTAGGCCCTTATACATCCCATACCGGCAGGCCCTTATACATCCCATACTGGCAGGCCCTTATACATCCCATACCAGCAGGCCCTTATACATCCCATACCGGTAGGCCCTTATAAATCCCATACCGGCAGGCCCTTATACATCCCATACCGGCAGGCCCTTATACATCCCATACTGGCAGGCCCTTATAAATCCCATACTGGTAGGCCCTTATACATCCCATACTGGTAGGCCCTTGTACATCCCATACTGGTAGGCCCTTATACATCCCATACTGGTAGGCCCTTATACATTCCATACCGGTAGGCCCTTATACATTCCATACCGGCAGGCCCTTATACATCCCATACCAGCAGGTCCTTATAAATCCAATACCGGCAGGCCCTTATTAATCCAATACCGGCAGGCCCTTATACATCCCATACCAGCAGGTCCTTATAAATCCCATACTGGCAGGCCCTTATACATCCCATACCGGCAGGCCCTTATACATCCCATACCAGCAGGTCCTTATAAATCCCATACCGGCAGGCCCTTATTAATCCAATACCGGCAGGCCCTTATATATATAATTACATCCCATACCGGCAGGCCCTTAAACATCCCATACCGGAAGGCCCTTATACATCCCATACCGGCAGGCCCTTATACATCCCATATCTGTATGCCCTTATAAATCCCGAATCTCGACCTAAAATATTCCACAATCCTATGTATTCCCTACCCTGTAACTAATATTACTATGTCTGTACAATACATGAGGAAGGTTTATATCCTGGTTATGGGTCACTGGTACAAGGCATTATATACACAAGAGCGTAATCTCCTACATATAGTTATATACATGTCCACAGATGAGTACAAATACATGTAGAAATAATATATGTATAACAGCTTGATTTTTACCCTCTCAGTGTGGGATAAACTGGGTTCTGGAGCAAATAACCACTTATATTCATATTAGGAACACAACAGTTATGGAACAAATTAAAATCAACTCCACTCACCGCGATGTGTAGGCCAGGAATGCAACCTTATTACATGTAGACGGTTGATCTTCCCTGCTACACAGTGATTGACCTACTTGTATAGGGATTCACCCATGCATGGATATAAGGTGGAAGATATGGATGACTCACCCCAATGGTTCTCGCACTATGACTAGGCATAAAGGCAATGATTTGTATTCATATAAACGTTACTAACAAGCATTTTAAGTGGAGATATTAATCTGATTTGGCTCCAGACGTTAGGGCCCAACGACGTTAGGGCCCAGACGGTAGGGCCCAGATGCTAGGGCCCAGAAACCTCGGGGTGGGTGGGCCCTAACGTCCTGCATCCGGGCTAAAATACTTATCTGAGATATCCGAGATTTCTTTTGGTATTTCTGTATCCAGGGGCGAAGAATTGCTCGTTTCATATTTCGTTTAATCATGAGGTCACGAAAATTCGTATTAAATTAAATATGTAATTTTAAAGATTTTATTTTATTTCCACTGGGTACATCACCTCCAAGAGGAGTAGGATTTTACGGTGTAACCCAGCTTGGGTTAAGAATTGATTAAGTACATACGATAGTAGAGGGATACTATACAAGGTGGAAGACAACCTCTTGCTTTGAGAGAGAGTTCATGTTGTTTGAACTGAACTATTGGAGAAATCAGTGTTAAAGTTGATTAGGTAAGAAAAAGGGACTTCAAATCGAAACATATGTTGTCATATTAGAATGATATAACAGATCATATCTTGTTTGGACTGTACCATTGGGAGAAACAGTGTTAAACTAAAAAGGAGTGAAATACATCTTCAAATCACATGTTGCCATTGCATTTGTGTGGGAAGATGAACTTTAAAGTAAAGAATTGATGTTTTACTTAAGATTCTGCACTGTGTAGGTGAACCTCTGACTAGTGAGAGTGACCTGGTATTGTACATTAGCTTAAGAATATAGTGAATTGTTTACTGTAGAGTTTAATTACAATAAACATAATCTTAGTGAATTGACCGCAGCCTTTTTTTTTTCTTTTTTTTTTGTGCGAGATCTTCACGGATCTGGACGTATTGTGGCCCGTGCGAAAACCATTTTCACCGAAAATAAACACAAGCTTATGGCCGCCACCCAGATAACCTGTAATAGAGGTAGAAATCCGTGTCCCAGATGTGAAAATATTAGTGAATTTAAAAAATAAAATTACTTGAAAATGAAACAATGTAAAAAGGCTGTCTGCTTTGGGACTCGAACTCACAATCCTGCTTGAAAGTCCTAAGGTTTAACCACTAGGCTATAGGGGAATATAGAAGGGTCCATGTATATAAACACTTACATTGATCCATCACATTTTAGGTTTACTTTAATTCCCCCATTTTCCTTATGGAGGTTGAGGAGAATGGGGAAATAAATGTTGTGTTCGCCACAGGCAAAATAATGATTCAGATTGATCATAAAAATATATCTAGCATCTGCAATCTATTTCTATAATAAGCGAATACAGAACTCTTAGGTCTGGACGCTTCCTGGATCATTTGAAATTGTACATGATGCTGACAGTTTTGCGGTTTTGTCAGTGAACACGATCACCTCACAGCTTTAAAAACATTTACACGACGCCGCATACGATTCCGTTGCGTATCGTGAAAATAATAGACACATGAATAGAGGCAGAATTAACATGCATACCTTTTCCTCACGGCCTTGATAGACATATAAATCCACATAATTGAAATAAACCATGGAAGGCCGTTTCATATTGTGACATGCTTAAATAATGGGCCTTGACGCCATGACCAGGCCTATGATAATACAATGGAGAACATCTATAAAGTATTTTTATATCTGTATAATTGTAGTGGAAGTGCTACACCCTGGTGTTTGACTCTAGATCAACACTATTCACAGCTAACTCAACCCGGTTCTTACCACTAGGTGTGCTGCTTTACTCTCATAATGTATTATACCAGCAGCTGGTGTATGCCACCGTTTTACCACAATCTATAACTATCGTAGGCCTTATGCTATTTATGTACTCTCTTGTGAGCACTTGTGTTCTTATTACCCTTATTTACACTCTCATATGGTATTTACAGACATGTGTTGTCCACCTGTTGTATATCACTACCTTTACCAACTGTGTGTGGCTTTGGTGACCCAAGGAGGGAAACAAAGCATCTGGGCCGCGTACGGACACTTGTGCAGCAAGTAATAAAGCAGTTGTTTGGCGCTTTGTTGGCTTTATTTGTCTTGTGAGATCAAACCATTAGTAGATTCACTACATGGGTCAGATTTTCAGAAAATGTACAATTCACCTTCACCGATCCTCTCAAATAACCAAAATTTCAGACGAAATTAAAGTTCAAAATACAGTTCAACCTAACCAAACAGATTGTTAGAATCAATGCAATGCTGAATATACTCAAATTGATCTAGTATTGACCCAATTGCAGCCTAATTTAGCAGAATTTACTAAATGTGTAGAGCTGCCAATTGTACATTTTCTGAAAATCTGACCCGTATACGTATACATATATAATGTATTTAACTGATTGGGAATGAATGACAAGGAGTGTGTACAAGTAGTTTACAAGTGAGCGCCTGCCTCCGCCGTCTCCTCCACCGTTACACTGTTACACCCGGGAGGAGTAAGGAGTAAAGTGGTACACCAGGAGGTAGGGGGGGGGGGGGAGCTGCTCCGGGTCGCAGTGGTGGCGGGACATGTACGACTCATGACGCATGGCCTTGTCTTAAGGACAGTTCATAACATACTAGGGTCAGATTTTCAGAAAATGTACAATTGGCAGCTGTACATATTTAGTAAATTCTGCTAAATTAGGCTGCAATTTGGTCAATACTAAATTAATTCGAGTGTATTCGGCACTGCATTGATTCTAGCAATCAGTTTGGTTAGGTTGAACTGTATTTTGAACTTTATTTTCATCTGAAATTTGGGCTATTTGAGAGGATTGGTGAAGGTGAATTGTACATTTTCTGAAAATATGACCCACTAACCACTGGGGCCCGTGGCATGAGGTATCGTTAAGTGAAAATCGTGTCCTTAAAATATCCTTAACTCTTACTGTTGCACCAGCCGATATCGTGTCATTAAATCATGTTTTGTCCTTAAAAGGGGGTGTTTTAACGACGTGCCTTTGAGCATGGGATCTGCAACGACATGACCTCCGTTGTCTGCTCGTTTCTGAGCGAGTATTTGAGATAGACAAATGTGTAAGCAGACCTGTGGATAAGATCCAGCTCTTCCAGCTCTTACCTTTATCGAACAGTTATTTAACAAGTACAATGTCACATACAGGGTATAATAAGGCATAAAACGAGTTACAAATCAAGTCATGAAGCTATAAAACACAAAATACATGAAAGGAACATAAACTCAGGGTCACAAGGCATAAGGATCCCTTAGTCATTTAGCGACAAAAAATTGTTCATTAAACGAAAATTAAGTGACAAACAACAGAGTTTTCGTACTGACAAACGACAACTGCTGCTTCTGGTAGTAACAAGAGACATTAGACCCCCTCCCCGTTCCCCGTTCACCCCTATAATAATTTCATGATCGAAGGTATGTTTAAAAGCCTATCTCGAATACAGACCAGGGGAGTAGGGGTCATGAAAAAATAAAATCCTATCCCAATAGACGCCATCTTGAATCATGCTTGGTATGGAATTATGGGACTAATGGTACTGTATGAAAGCTATACAAGACAAGCCATGCTCAGCTCAACATGGACTATTTAGGCCACAAAACAAAATAGGTGTGTTTCCGATTTAACCCCCCCCCCCCCCCCTTCGGAGGTCGCAAGAGCTTGAGTGTCAACACTGCTGGAGTTATAGCGAGGCCCGGACCCAGTAAAAAGGCAGGGCACCAGGGTTATTTTCTTCGGTGTACTTCGGGTGTTTCCGTCGAGGGGCGAGAGAGCGCACCACTCTAAGGGCTGGTCATCATGTATAGGGAAGGGAGGGCTAATAATATATAGCACGGACAATGTTCAATATACTGAATTGCAAGGATTCATGTAAGCTGAATTTATGTAAACTGAATTAAACTCCGTCCATACAAAATGTGGTACATACCATAATGAATCATCTCAACTACTCTGGTAAAGATTGTTATTAAGGAATTAAGGAATTATTACTATAGCGATTGTATATACTTGGAGTACACCACAGACTTAAATAATGCTAAAGTACTAGTATGTAAAAATCGATAATTGTTATCAAGGAGTGTAACTCATGTATAACTATATGTATAAATTTTGTATGTTAGTTTAATATTCTTGAGCGAGTTTGCATCTCCCCCATAAAGACAACAATGAATGGTCCTCGATCACTGCACTCACAGGTCCCCGCTCCTGGGTTACGATTTGCCTGCACTGGGGGGTGCGTGAACACACAGTATCATAACGTCACGTCATGCCTCGCTGCTCATCTGCAACCTGTGTTTTAGCTCCACCCACCGTGGTCAGTGCTGTGCAGCAATGGCGCTGCCAATCTTCCCCATAGTCCTGTGCATCACCAATGATCTCCACCAGAGGTTTGCCACTGTACACAGAGGGATTTAGACTGTCTTCCCACTCTCTCTCCCTCTCTCTTTCTCTCAGAGAAATGGCCCTAAATACTTTATTAAATCCTCATTATTTCTGTTTTCAAATAGATTTCCAGTGTTAAATATTGGGGTAGCAGGGACAGGGGGCTGACTTATGTATCGAATAACATTTAAAAAACCTTGTTATTGATAGAAACCAAAGAATAGAGAATCTATTTATTCATGTTAAATATTATAGACAAACATGTTTCCTTTATCGCTTCAACAATTAAAAGATAAGTAAAATGAACACACATGAATAATGCATGAAGATAATATTTATTTCAACTAAAATGAGGTCTTTTCCTCGACAAATACTGTGTGGGAAACTACCCATTTAATAGTCAGAGTGACTCTAAATCTATTTCCTCTATCACTGGCAACGGCAAGGAATTTTCCGCGCAAAAACACATGATCAGAGCATTAATTTCAAACCTCACAAATGCAATATTTTGGCAGGCCTTTAGAGTAGGTAAAAAGGGTCCAAATCTCCCTCTCTTTTTCTCCCCCTCTCTCTTTTGTCCTATTTCTATCTCCCTCCCAGGGAGAAGCGAACGTTCACGCACACCGGATAAACGTTTGTTGAACAGTTGTTTGGGGTTCTGTGCGTTTGCAAATGTTCATGTAACGTTTCCCCCGTTTGTCTACCGTTTGCGTTGGTGGGGGGAACCGTGAATGTCCACAAACAATAAATAAACGTTCATTGAACAGTTGTTTAGCGTTTTGTGTATTTTCAAATGAAACCTAAGTCCCAATCCCCATGACATACATGTGACATAGCCGTTGGATTACCATGGGTTCTCAGCTAGACACAAACTTATATTAGAGGTAAGATCTTGATATTGCATTGACATCTTATCCATCCTACAATGCAGGGTATAGTCTATGAATAGGATGTGAATAAGTAGGATCATCTGCAGTGTGTGTTTAATTTGTGTATGTAACAGATTTCTCCATTGTACCATTTGAACTGCAAGGACGCATGCAGCCAAATGTAAAATGGCGGCAGGTTCAAAATCTGCAGTGGAAGAGGGTAGCGTCGCCGCCGTCGCCGCAATGTTGCCGCATTTTCCAAAGCTTACAGAAGACGAACCACTGATCTCACAAACTTGTATTATATCTCAAACAAACCGGAAATATGTCAGCATCATGGAGGAGTTAGATCATCAAAATCCGTTAAGATCTTGGAATGCAGCGATCAATAGTATAAGACTATGTTTATCCACAGCCAGTCAGTGAGTATACTAATGATTCGCCCGGCCTGACGTCCTCCCGTTTGCCTTATAGATACATATGAAATAGGCCTTGTTTTTATGTGCAACTTATTTCCTTAGTAGGCGTACATATATATCATAATGAGGTATAACAACATTTAAAAAGGACCGTTTGTATAACGTTTATTGCTCGTTTGCACACCTCCTGATCGTTTGCAAACGTTTGTTCAATGTTTGCATACAAACGATGATTGTCCTCACTCAATGTTCATGCACTGTGCGTTCACTGTTTGGGTACCGTTTGCAAACAGTTATATCCAAACATTACACAAACGTTCAAAGAACGTTACATTTCTCACTGGGCTCTCTTCTCTCTTCCTCTCTTTCTTTATCCCTCTCTCTTCTCTCTTCTCTCTCCCTTCTCTCTCTCCCTCTCTCTCAAGTGCTGAAGGCGCTTGTTTATATGAATTCGCTTCACTAATAGAACATGATAGAATACATGCCCCGGACTTTGTACCGCGTCTGAATAATATTCACAAGGTTGGCGGCAATAATGGCCTGAGCTGGGTGCTTTCCCCCATATATATGTGATGTGTTTAAGGAAAATTGGTCACAAGTCGCAAAATTGATAATTTTCTAAAGTGTTTTATCACATCTCTTTATTGAAATGTTCTGATTTTTGGTGGGCATAGCACATATAGTCATATAAATCCGTGCAACAAATTTCAGAACATTGTATCAAATATATCCTTGTGTTTTAAACGCCGTCGTATGGAGTATATTTAGTTACTTTACTGGTAATTACCCATCCAGAAACATTGCAAACTTTATTTTTCAAAAATGAGAATATCAAACTTAAAATATAGAAATACTTCTTAGGTTTCCTAGGGTTTACTATCATTGGAATCAGATAGATCTCATCTTTTCAAATATGGTGATATCTCAAAATCCATAATTTGATTTATGACTGATTTTCCTAAAACGGATCACATATGTATATAATCATAGAGATCAATGTTTTTTTTGTGGAAAATGATATAAAAACCTCAAAAAGGACACTTTACAGGGAATGTTCCCCCATGTGTCCTGCATCATATCGACAAATCAGCCTTACATTATTTTATTCCAGGTTTCACCTGAAATCTACCTAAAGCTTGTCTACTGTATGTAGAAAGGATGGTTATTGGGCAGAATCAGGTGGACCTCTCTATGTGTCGCAGGAAAATGAGTCCCAAGTCGCACAATGTATAGCTTTCAATGTATTTTATTCACAAGATCTCTTTATTGGAATGTTCTCATCTTTGGGCAATGTACCTTTTAACGTTGTATAAATACATTTACCAAATTACAAGAGTGTGTATTAAATATATCCATGCATTTCAAAGGTCATCATATAGGGTATATTTAGCTTAAAACTAATGGGTTACACAGAACTATTGCAACTTTTATTTTACAAAAATAAAGATATCAAACTTAAAATATCGAAATACGTATCCTTACAAGCAAGGGTTGACCTGTCATTACAAACAAAATGAATAAACAAGTACAAAATCGTCTGATGAAAGATCAAGTTAGGTATTGATGTGGCCATTTAAAATTACGTGTCAGGAACAAGTGAAAATTATAATAATTTGGAATATGTTTTACAGAAAATCTCTGCTCAGAAACAAGTTAAAAATGAAAATGAAATGAATCGTGGCAGTTCTGTGTATTCTCAAGACATTATTACAACACTTGGACTAGGTCTAGAATCATGAAATCAATGGAAAATTCTAAAATAATAATTTTATTATAATGCTTGAACTAGTTCCTGAATAATAATATATCCTTGCTGACCAAACAGCTTTTCAAAACTTATTTTTAATCAACATGACGTATCATTCAACGTGGCTCATAAGAGTTTATATTGAGTGATACTAGGCCTATATACTTGCAAATTTCTCACGATTCCAACCATATTTGTTCATTTATTAACATGTTGAATGATGTTCCTGTCAGAATTACGTAGTTGATTTGAAGCACGCACACAGACAAGCCTGTTGCTGTCAGTTTGACCAGCTTAAGAATGTTCTCGACGTTCTCGAGGCAAACAGAACTGACATAGGCTTGGAAATCGAAAGAAATGAAGCATATCAAATTCAATCTAACCAACCTTTTTATTAGTATATATTTTACAATTTCACCGATCGCACATGCTTCGAGCAAACACGGTGCAGCCGCCATGTTTCCGAGCTGTTTCTGAGTGCTGACACAATAATATCCGTATAATCTGCGTAAATATGTCATGTCGACTTCAAATACTATCCCAAACAATAGTTTAGGAACATATTAAAGCGTGGCGATATTCCTTTGGTTGAAATATCACGATTTACCACCTCCACCTCGTCGGAAGCCATGCTCTCTGCCGCCATACTTTGCCTCATGCACATGCGCGTGTCTACCTACTCTATCTTGTGTTGGCGGGCCTTGTCGCTGTACACGCCGTGGCGGGCCTTGCAGCCAGCACAATGGACCTTCCTGCTTGCGGACCCTTATGTCCACCATATCTCAGATCATTAGAGCCCCTTGCTCATGGAGACGTTCTCGAGGCAAACACGACTGACAAAGGCTTGGAAATCGAACAAAACGAAGCATATCAAATGAAATCTGACCAACCCCTTTATTTGTATAATCAAACCAAATATATTTTTCACAATTCCATGGATCGTACAAGATTTTCACGAAATTTAAATTGCATTGGATAGCCACAGATCTATGCCTGTTAAACAGTCTCAAATTTGCATCATCAAATATTCATTTCTACATATTTTTGTGCGTTGTGAGTGCAATATTGTGTTTAAAAGACTGAAAACAAAATTGACTTCCTTTTCGGAAAACAATGTCCGGCCGTCTATGTTCATATTTCAAGAATTATTTATGATTTATATCAAATTTAAATTGCTTTAGGTACCCACAGATGTGTATGAAATTGTCTCAAATTTGCATTATCAAATATGTATTCCTTCAATTCTGTCAGTCGTTGCAAATGCAATATTGTATTTCAAAAGGTTGGCAAGGTAATTATGTGGTTATTGTAGGCAGAAAGTAGTTGGGAAAGTAGGCAATATACTTGAAATAATTAAGGATATAGGGCCTATTGATTAGAAAGATAATCAACAATTAAAATTGATAAAGATATTGGACTTTCCATTCATTCACTGTTCTTATGTCTGCTGTTGCTGCAGGAGTTTAGGTCTCTTCGGTTTGTTTTGTATCAATATTAATGTGGAAGATATGTGAATATATGTGATGTGTTTCAGGAAAATGAGTCATAAGTCGCAAAAAATAGATTTTGAGATATCATTATATTTGAAAAGATGAGATCATGCCGATTCCAATGATAGTAAACAGTCTAACGATCTAATAAGTATTTCTATAATTTACGTTTGATATTTTCGTTTTTGAAAGAAAAAGTTTCTATTATTTCTGGGGGTCAATAAACAGTAAAGTAACTAAATACACTCCATATGAGGACCTTTAAACCGTAAGGATATATTACATAGATTGTCCTGAAATTTAATATATCGATTGATATAGCTGTAAGTGATGAGCCCCCCAAAAAGTAGAACATTCCAATAATGTGATTCTGTGAAAAAAACACTTTGAAAATTATCAATTTTGCGACTAATGACTCATTTTCGTGAAACACATCACATATGCGAATATGCAGTGACACTGTCCCGCCCAACCTTACAAGGGTCTGTAAGGGGAGGGAGAGGTTGGTGGTGTTACCCCTGCAGCAGAGGTAACAGTAACACTGTAACCTCAAGTTATGATTAACAATTATATTCATTGTTCTGTTGTTTACTGAGCGTTTCTCCTGACCATTTGGAATCGTAAAACAAAAAAAAACAAAAAAAAAAAACATTTGTAATCGTAGACATTATTAATACCTCTCGCCGATTATCATTAATAAGAAAAAGTTTTTTTTAGAAGAAAGGGGTCTCTCTTTAATGACACATACTCAGCATTTACACCTACCTAGCCAAGTAATTCCCAGTCGGAGAGGTATAACAGCTCTGCTGGTCAATCGGGACAAAAATAGTTGGTCAATCGGGACAAACACTTGAGGCACTGGGGAAAGTTGTAAAACATTAGGTATTTGCGGTAATTACACTACAAATGTATGATTTCCTGTCTTCATATGTGATGTGTTCCAGGAAAATGAGTCATAAGTCGCAAAATTGATATTTTTCAAAGTCTTTTTATCATAAGATCTCTTTATTGAAATGTTCTGATATTTAAAGGGTTTAGCACTTATAGTCCTATAAATCCGTGTAACACATTTCAGGACATTGTATTAAATATATCTCTGCGTTTTGAAGGCTTTCATATGGAGTATATTTAGTTACTTTACTGGTAATCACCCATTCAGAAACATTGCAAACATTTTTTTCAAAAAAAAAATATCAAACTTAAAATATAGAAATACTTATTAGGTGTCCTAGTGTTTACTATCATTGGAATCAGCTTGATCTCCTTTTTTCAAATATGATGGTATCTCAAAATCCATATTTTGCGACTTATGACTCATTTTCCTAAAACAGATCACATATGTCATAGCATTGTTTTAACAACCTTTCATGGGAATTATGACATAGTCGGGTACTTGTAAATACCACTTGGTAATTATTATGCTTTGTTTGTAATACACCTCCTAAAACTGCTGCAGCTAGCGTTAGACTGGACACGCCTATACTCTGGGCATCTATGACGTCATAGCTCTGATGTGCGAATACACATGCTGAAGCAAAACAAAGCTAGCCCAATTTGCTCGTTTATCATAAAGCTGTGAAAAACGGACGTTAATGAATTCTTTTCCGATTTTTTAACATCAGAGGTCATTACTACCACCATTACCCATGTAAAACCGATTTCATCTCGATTTTTAAAATTTTCTTTACACTTGACCTTTCAACAGAAGAAACCTTGTATTACTCCTTTCAGGTGTACAGACCATGCTGCACTATAGTCACACTCAGTACATCTATAAGGATTCTTTATTATGTGTTTTCATGTGTCTTGTTAGGGTTACAGACCATGCTGTCCAATAGTCACACACAGTACATGTATAAGGCTTTTCACCAGTATGTGTTTTCATGTGATCCCTCAGGGTTCCAGACCTTGCTGCCCTATAGTCACACTCAGTACATTTATGATGCCTTTCTCCAGTGTGTGTTCTCATGTGTCTCCTCAGGGTTCCAGCCTGTGCTGTCCTGTAGTCACACTCAGTACATTTATATTTACTCTCAGCGCCGAGTGTGAGCAGGTGTTCCTCTAAACTACTGCTGTCTGTAAACCCTTCAACGCACAAACTGCACTCATATAGTTTCTCCTCTGTATTAATCACAACGTGATACATCATGCCTCCAGACATCAGTAGAGTGGGTACAGTAGAGTAGGCCACACTTGTAGCCTCTGCAGACTGTTAACATCCAGGATTGTAACCCTAACATCAGTAGAGTGGGTACAGTAGAGTAGGTCTCCCTTGTAGCCTCTGCAGACTGTTAACATCCAGGATTGTAACCCAGACATCAGTAGAGTGGGTACAGTAGAGTAGGTCACACTTGTAGCCTCTGCAGACTGTTAACATCCAGGATTGTAACCCAGACATCAGTAGAGTGGGTACAGTAGAGTAGGTCACACTTGTAGCCTCTGCAGACTGTTAACATCCAGGATTGTAACCCTAACATCAGTAGAGTGGGTACAGTAGAGTAGGTCACACTTGTAGCCTCTGCAGACTGTTAACATCCAGGATTGTAACCCTAACATCAGTAGAGTGGGTACAGTAGAGTAGGTAACACTTGTAGCCTCTGCAGACTGTTAACATCGAGGATTGTAACCCTAACCCTAACATCAGTAGAGTGGGTACAGTAGAGTAGGTCACACTTGTAGCCTCTGCAGACTGTTAACATCCAGGATTGTAACCCTAACATCAGTAGAGTGGGTACAGTAGGTCACACTTGTAGCCTCTGCAGACTGTTAACATCCAGGATTGTAACCCAGACATCAGTAGAGTGGGTACAGTAGAGTAGGTCACACTTGTAACCTCTGCAGACTGTTAACATCCAGGATTGTAACCCAGACATCAGTAGAGTGGGTACAGTACAGTAGGTCACACTTGTAGCCTCTGCAGACTGTTAACATCCAGGATTGTAACCCTGACATCAGTAGAGTGGGTACAGTAGAGTAGGTCACACTTGTAGCCTCTGCAGACTGTTAACATCCAGGATTGTAACCCTAACATCAGTAGAGTGGGTACAGTAGGTCACACTTGTAGCCTCTGCAGACTGTTAACATCCAGGATTGTAACCCTGACATCAGTAGAGTGGGTACAGTAGAGTGGGTCATACTTGTAACCTCTGCAGACTGTTAACATCCAGGATTGTAACCCTGACATCAGTAGAGTGGGTACAGTAGAGTAGGTAACACTTGTAGCCTCTGCAGACTGTTAACATCCAGGATTGTAACCCTGACATCAGTAGAGTGGGTACAGTAGAGTAGGTCACACTTGTAGCCTCTGCAGACTGTTAACATCCAGGATTGTAACCCTGACATCAGTAGAGTGGGTACAGTAGAGTAGGTCACACTTGTAGCCTCTGCAGACTGTTAACATCCAGGATTGTAACCCTAACATCAGTAGAGTGGGTACAGTAGAGTAGGTCACACTTGTAGCCTCTGCAGACTGTTAACATCCAGGATTGTAACCCAGACATCAGTAGAGTGGGTACAGTAGAGTAGGTCTCACTTGTAGCCTCTGCAGACTGTTAACATACAGGATTGTAACCCTAACATCAGTAGAGTGGGTACAGTAGAGTAGGTCACACTTGTAGCCTCTGCAGACTGTTAACATCCAGGATTGTAACCCTGACATCAGTAGAGTGGGTACAGTAGAGTAGGTCTCACTTGTAGCCTCTGCAGACTGTTAACATCCAGGATTGTAACCCTAACATCAGTAGAGTGGGTACAGTAGAGTAGGTCATACTTGTAGCCTCTGCAGACTGTTAACATCCAGGACTGTAACCCAGACATCAGTAGAGTGGGTACAGTAGAGTAGGTCTCACTTGTAGCCTCTGCAGACTGTTAACATCCAGGATTGTAACCCTGACATCAGTAGAGTAGGCCACACTTGTAGCCTCTGCAGACTGTTAACATCCAGGATTGTAACCCTGACATCAGTAGAGTGGGTACAGTAGAGTAGGTCTCACTTGTAGCCTCTGCAGACTGTTAACATCCAGGATTGTAACCCAGACATCAGTAGAGTGGGTACAGTAGAGTAGGTCACACTTGTAACCTCTGCAGACTGTTAACATCCAGGATTGTAACCCTGACATCAGTAGAGTGGGTACAGTAGAGTAGGTCATACTTGTAGCCCCTGCAGACTGTTAACATCCAGGATTGTAACCCAGACATCAGTAGAGTGGGTACAGTAGAGTAGGTCACACTTGTAGCCTCTGCAGACTGTTAACATCCAGGATTGTAACCCAGACATCAGTAGAGTGGGTACAGTAGAGTAGGTCACACTTGTAACCTCTGCAGACTGTTAACATCCAGGATTGTAACCCAGACATCAGTAGAGTGGGTACAGTAGAGTAGGTCACACTTGTAACCTCTGCAGACTGTTAACATCCAGGATTGTAACCCTAACATCAGTAGAGGGGGTACAGTAGAGTAGGTCACACTTGTAGCCTCTGCAGACTGTTAACATCCAGGATTGTAACCCTAACATCAGTAGAGTGGGTACAGTAGAGTAGGTCACACTTGTAGCCTCTGCAGACTGTTAACATCCAGGATTGTAACCCTAACATCAGTAGAGTGGGTACAGTAGAGTAGGTAACACTTGTAGCCTCTGCAGACTGTTAACATCGAGGATTGTAACCCTAACCCTAACATCAGTAGAGTGGGTACAGTAGAGTAGGTCACACTTGTAGCCTCTGCAGACTGTTAACATCCAGGATTGTAACCCTAACATCAGTAGAGTGGGTACAGTAGGTCACACTTGTAGCCTCTGCAGACTGTTAACATCCAGGATTGTAACCCAGACATCAGTAGAGTGGGTACAGTAGAGTAGGTCACACTTGTAACCTCTGCAGACTGTTAACATCCAGGATTGTAACCCAGACATCAGTAGAGTGGGTACAGTACAGTAGGTCACACTTGTAGCCTCTGCAGACTGTTAACATCCAGGATTGTAACCCTGACATCAGTAGAGTGGGTACAGTAGAGTAGGTCACACTTGTAGCCTCTGCAGACTGTTAACATCCAGGATTGTAACCCTAACATCAGTAGAGTGGGTACAGTAGGTCACACTTGTAGCCTCTGCAGACTGTTAACATCCAGGATTGTAACCCTGACATCAGTAGAGTGGGTACAGTAGAGTGGGTCATACTTGTAACCTCTGCAGACTGTTAACATCCAGGATTGTAACCCTGACATCAGTAGAGTGGGTACAGTAGAGTAGGTAACACTTGTAGCCTCTGCAGACTGTTAACATCCAGGATTGTAACCCTGACATCAGTAGAGTGGGTACAGTAGAGTAGGTCACACTTGTAGCCTCTGCAGACTGTTAACATCCAGGATTGTAACCCTAACATCAGTAGAGTGGGTACAGTAGGTCACACTTGTAGCCTCTGCAGACTGTTAACATCCAGGATTGTAACCCAGACATCAGTAGAGTGGGTACAGTAGAGTAGGTCTCACTTGTAGCCTCTGCAGACTGTTAACATACAGGATTGTAACCCTAACATCAGTAGAGTGGGTACAGTAGAGTAGGTCACACTTGTAGCCTCTGCAGACTGTTAACATCCAGGATTGTAACCCTGACATCAGTAGAGTGGGTACAGTAGAGTAGGTCTCACTTGTAGCCTCTGCAGACTGTTAACATCCAGGATTGTAACCCTAACATCAGTAGAGTGGGTACAGTAGAGTAGGTCATACTTGTAGCCTCTGCAGACTGTTAACATCCAGGATTGTAACCCAGACATCAGTAGAGTGGGTACAGTAGAGTAGGTCTCACTTGTAGCCTCTGCAGACTGTTAACATCCAGGATTGTAACCCTGACATCAGTAGAGTAGGTCACACTTGTAGCCTCTGCAGACTGTTAACATCCAGGATTGTAACCCTAACCCTGACATCAGTAGAGTGGGTACAGTAGAGTGGGTACAGTAGAGTGGGTACAGTAGAGTAGGCCACACTTGTAGCCTCTGCAGACTGTTAACATCCAGGATTGTAACCCAGACATCAGTAGAGTGGGTACAGTAGAGTAGGTCTCACTTGTAGCCTCTGCAGACTGTTAACATCCAGGATTGTAACCCTAACATCAGTAGAGTGGGTACAGTAGAGTAGGTCACACTTGTAGCCTCTGCAGACTGTTAACATCCAGGATTGTAACCCTAACATCAGTAGAGTGGGTACAGTAGAGTAGGCCACACTTGTAACCTCTGCAGACTGTTAACATCCAGGATTGTAACCCTAACATCAGTAGAGTGGGTACAGTAGAGTAGGTCACACTTGTAGCCTCTGCAGACTGTTAACATACAGGATTGTAACCCTAACATCAGTAGAGTGGGTACAGTAGAGTAGGTCTCACTTGTAGCCTCTGCAGACTGTTAACATCCAGGATTGTAACCCAGACATCAGTAGAGTGGGTACAGTAGAGTAGGTCACACTTGTAGCCTCTGCAGACTGTTAACATCCAGGATTGTAACCCTGACATCAGTAGAGTGGGTACAGTAGAGTAGGTCCCACTTGTAGCCTCTGCAGACTGTTAACATCCAGGATTGTAACCCAGACATCAGTAGAGTGGGTACAGTAGAGTAGGTCACACTTGTAGCCTCTGCAGACTGTTAACATCCAGGATTGTAACCCTGACATCAGTAGAGTGGGTACAGTAGAGTAGGTCACACTTGTAGCCTCTGCAGACTGTTAACATCCAGGATTGTAACCCTAACATCAGTAGAGTGGGTACAGTAGAGTAGGTCACACTTGTAGCCTCTGCAGACTGTTAACATCCAGGATTGTAACCCTAACATCAGTAGAGTGGGTACAGTAGAGTAGGTCTCACTTGTAGCCTCTGCAGACTGTTAACATCCAGGATTGTAACCCTGACATCAGTAGAGTGGGTACAGTAGAGTAGGCCACACTTGTAGCCTCTGCAGACTGTTAACATCCAGGATTGTAACCCAGACATCAGTAGAGTGGGTACAGTAGAGTAGGTCACACTTGTAGCCTCTGCAGACTGTTAACATACAGGATTGTAACCCAGACATCAGTAGAGTGGGTACAGTAGAGTAGGTCACACTTGTAGCCTCTGCAGACTGTTAACATCCAGGATTGTAACCCAGACATCAGTAGAGTGGGTACAGTAGAGTAGGTCACACTTGTAGCCTCTGCAGACTGTTAACATCCAGGATTGTAACCCTAACGCTAACATCAGTAGAGTGGGTACAGTAGAGTAGGTCACACTTGTAGCCTCTGCAGACTGTTAACATCCAGGATTGTAACCCTAACCCAGACATCAGTAGAGTGGGTACAGTAGAGTAGGTCACACTTGTAGCCTCTGCAGACTGTTAACATCCAGGATTGTAACCCTAACATCAGTAGAGTGGGTACAGTAGAGTAGGTCATACTTGTAACCTCTGCAGACTGTTAACATCCAGGATTGTAACCCTAACATCAGTAGAGTGGGTACAGTAGAGTAGGTCTCACTTGTAGCCTCTGCAGACTGTTAACATCCAGGATTGTAACCCTGACATCAGTAGAGTGGGTACAGTAGAGTAGGCCACACTTGTAGCCTCTGCAGACTGTTAACATCCAGGATTGTAACCCTCACATCAGTAGAGTGGGTACAGTAGAGTAGGTCACACTTGTAGCCTCTGCAGACTGTTAACATCCAGGATTGTAACCCAGACATCAGTAGAGTGGGTACAGTAGAGTAGGTCAGACTTGTAGCCTCTGCAGACTGTTAACATCCAGGATCGTAACCCAGACATCAGTAGAGTGGGTACAGTAGAGTAGGTCACACTTGTAGCCTCTGCAGACTGTTAACATCCAGGATTGTAACCCAGACATCAGTAGAGTGGGTACAGTAGAGTAGGTCATACTTGTAGCCTCTGCAGACTGTTAACATCCAGGATTGTAACCCAGACATCAGTAGAGTGGGTACAGTAGAGTAGGTCACACTTGTAGCCTCTGCAGACTGTTAACATCCAGGATTGTAACCCAGACATCAGTAGAGTGGGTACAGTAGAGTAGGTCATACTTGTAGCCTCTGCAGACTGTTAACATCCAGGATTGTAACCCAGACATCAGTAGAGTGGGTACAGTAGAGTAGGTCACACTTGTAGCCTCTGCAGACTGTTAACATCCAGGATTGTAACCCAGACATCAGTAGAGTGGGTACAGTAGAGTAGGTCACACTTGTAGCCTCTGCAGACTGTTAACATCCAGGATTGTAACCCTAACATCAGTAGAGTGGGTACAGTAGAGTAGGTCATACTTGTAGCCTCTGCAGACTGTTAACATCCAGGATTGTAACCCTAACATCAGTAGAGTGGGTACAGTAGAGTAGGTCACACTTGTAACCTCTGCAGACTGTTAACATCCAGGATTGTAACCCTAACGCTAACATCAGTAGAGTGGGTACAGTAGAGTAGGTCACACTTGTAGCCTCTGCAGACTGTTAACATCCAGGATTGTAACCCTAACCCAGACATCAGTAGAGTGGGTACAGTAGAGTAGGTCACACTTGTAGCCTCTGCAGACTGTTAACATCCAGGATTGTAACCCTAACATCAGTAGAGTGGGTACAGTAGAGTAGGTCATACTTGTAACCTCTGCAGACTGTTAACATCCAGGATTGTAACCCTGACATCAGTAGAGTGGGTACAGTAGAGTAGGTCACACTTGTAGCCTCTGCAGACTGTTAACATACAGGATTGTAACCCTAACATCAGTAGAGTGGGTACAGTAGAGTAGGTCACACTTGTAGCCTCTGCAGACTGTTAACATCCAGGATTGTAACCCTGACATCAGTAGAGTGGGTACAGTAGAGTAGGTCTCACTTGTAGCCTCTGCAGACTGTTAACATCCAGGATTGTAACCCTGACATCAGTAGAGTGGGTACAGTAGAGTAGGTCTCACTTGTAGCCTCTGCAGACTGTTAACATCCAGGATTGTAACCCTGACATCAGTAGAGTGGGTACAGTAGAGTAGGTCTCACTTGTAGCCTCTGCAGACTGTTAACATCCAGGATTGTAACCCAGACATCAGTAGAGTGGGTACAGTAGAGTAGGTCACACTTGTAACCTCTGCAGACTGTTAACATCCAGGATTGTAACCCTGACATCAGTAGAGTGGGTACAGTAGAGTAGGTCATACTTGTAGCCCCTGCAGACTGTTAACATCCAGGATTGTAACCCAGACATCAGTAGAGTGGGTACAGTAGAGTAGGTCACACTTGTAGCCTCTGCAGACTGTTAACATCCAGGATTGTAACCCAGACATCAGTAGAGTGGGTACAGTAGAGTAGGTCACACTTGTAACCTCTGCAGACTGTTAACATCCAGGATTGTAACCCAGACATCAGTAGAGTGGGTACAGTAGAGTAGGTCACACTTGTAACCTCTGCAGACTGTTAACATCCAGGATTGTAACCCTAACATCAGTAGAGGGGGTACAGTAGAGTAGGTCTCACTTGTAACCTCTGCAGACTGTTAACATACAGGATTGTAACCCTAACATCAGTAGAGTGGGTACAGTAGAGTAGGTCACACTTGTAGCCTCTGCAGACTGTTAACATCCAGGATTGTAACCCTAACATCAGTAGAGTGGGTACAGTAGAGTAGGTCACACTTGTAGCCTCTGCAGACTGTTAACATCCAGGATTGTAACCCTAACATCAGTAGAGTGGGTACAGTAGAGTAGGTCACACTTGTAGCCTCTGCAGACTGTTAACATCCAGGATTGTAACCCTAACATCAGTAGAGTGGGTACAGTAGAGTAGGTCACACTTGTAGCCTCTGCAGACTGTTAACATCCAGGATTGTAACCCTAACATCAGTAGAGTGGGTACAGTAGAGTAGGCCACACTTGTAGCCTCTGCAGACTGTTAACATCCAGGATTGTAACCCTAACATCAGTAGAGTGGGTACAGTAGAGTAGGTCACACTTGTAGCCTCTGCAGACTGTTAACATCCAGGATTGTAACCCAGACATCAGTAGAGTGGGTACAGTAGAGTAGGTCACACTTGTAGCCTCTGCAGACTGTTAACATCCAGGATCGTAACCCAGACATCAGTAGAGTGGGTACAGTAGAGTAGGTCACACTTGTAGCCTCTGCAGACTGTTAACATCCAGGATTGTAACCCAGACATCAGTAGAGTGGGTACAGTAGAGTAGGTCATACTTGTAGCCTCTGCAGACTGTTAACATCCAGGATTGTAACCCAGACATCAGTAGAGTGGGTACAGTAGAGTAGGTCACACTTGTAGCCTCTGCAGACTGTTAACATCCAGGATTGTAACCCAGACATCAGTAGAGTGGGTACAGTAGAGTAGGTCATACTTGTAGCCTCTGCAGACTGTTAACATCCAGGATTGTAACCCAGACATCAGTAGAGTGGGTACAGTAGAGTAGGTCACACTTGTAGCCTCTGCAGACTGTTAACATCCAGGATTGTAACCCAGACATCAGTAGAGTGGGTACAGTAGAGTAGGTCACACTTGTAGCCTCTGCAGACTGTTAACATCCAGGATTGTAACCCTAACATCAGTAGAGTGGGTACAGTAGAGTAGGTCACACTTGTAACCTCTGCAGACTGTTAACATCCAGGATTGTAACCCAGACATCAGTAGAGTGGGTACAGTAGAGTAGGTCACACTTGTAGCCTCTGCAGACTGTTAACATCCAGGATTGTAACCCTAACATCAGTAGAGTGGGTACAGTAGAGTAGGTCATACTTGTAGCCTCTGCAGACTGTTAACATCCAGGATTGTAACCCAGACATCAGTAGAGTGGGTACAGTAGAGTAGGTCACACTTGTAGCCTCTGCAGACTGTTAACATCCAGGATTGTAACCCAGACATCAGTAGAGTGGGTACAGTAGAGTAGGTCATACTTGTAGCCTCTGCAGACTGTTAACATCCAGGATTGTAACCCAGACATCAGTAGAGTGGGTACAGTAGAGTAGGTCACACTTGTAGCCTCTGCAGACTGTTAACATCCAGGATTGTAACCCAGACATCAGTAGAGTGGGTACAGTAGAGTAGGTCACACTTGTAGCCTCTGCAGACTGTTAACATCCAGGATTGTAACCCTAACATCAGTAGAGTGGGTACAGTAGAGTAGGTCATACTTGTAGCCTCTGCAGACTGTTAACATCCAGGATTGTAACCCTAACATCAGTAGAGTGGGTACAGTAGAGTAGGTCACACTTGTAACCTCTGCAGACTGTTAACATCCAGGATTGTAACCCTAACGCTAACATCAGTAGAGTGGGTACAGTAGAGTAGGTCACACTTGTAGCCTCTGCAGACTGTTAACATCCAGGATTGTAACCCTAACCCAGACATCAGTAGAGTGGGTACAGTAGAGTAGGTCACACTTGTAGCCTCTGCAGACTGTTAACATCCAGGATTGTAACCCTAACATCAGTAGAGTGGGTACAGTAGAGTAGGTCATACTTGTAACCTCTGCAGACTGTTAACATCCAGGATTGTAACCCTGACATCAGTAGAGTGGGTACAGTAGAGTAGGCCACACTTGTAGCCTCTGCAGACTGTTAACATCCAGGATTGTAACCCTGACATCAGTAGAGTGGGTACAGTAGAGTAGGTCTCACTTGTAGCCTCTGCAGACTGTTAACATCCAGGATTGTAACCCAGACATCAGTAGAGTGGGTACAGTAGAGTAGGTCACACTTGTAACCTCTGCAGACTGTTAACATCCAGGATTGTAACCCTGACATCAGTAGAGTGGGTACAGTAGAGTAGGTCATACTTGTAGCCCCTGCAGACTGTTAACATCCAGGATTGTAACCCAGACATCAGTAGAGTGGGTACAGTAGAGTAGGTCACACTTGTAGCCTCTGCAGACTGTTAACATCCAGGATTGTAACCCAGACATCAGTAGAGTGGGTACAGTAGAGTAGGTCACACTTGTAACCTCTGCAGACTGTTAACATCCAGGATTGTAACCCAGACATCAGTAGAGTGGGTACAGTAGAGTAGGTCACACTTGTAACCTCTGCAGACTGTTAACATCCAGGATTGTAACCCAGACATCAGTAGAGGGGGTACAGTAGAGTAGGTCTCACTTGTAACCTCTGCAGACTGTTAACATACAGGATTGTAACCCTAACATCAGTAGAGTGGGTACAGTAGAGTAGGTCACGCTTGTGGGTCAGATTTTCAGAAAATGTACAATTCAACTTCGTCAATCTTCTCAACTAACCCATATTTCAGACGAAAATAAAGTTCAAAATACAGTTGAACCTAACCAAACAGATTGCTAGAATCAATGCAATGCCGAATATACTCGAATTTACCTAGTATTGACCAAATTGCAGCCTAACTTTGCAGAATTTACTAAATGAGTACAGCTGCCAATTGTACATTTTCTGAAAATCTGACCCTTGTAGCCTCTGCAGACTGTTAACATCCAGGATTGTAACCCTAACATCAGTAGAGTGGGTACAGTAGAGTAGGTCACACTTGTAGCCTCTGCAGACTGTTAACATCCAGGATTGTAACCCTAACATCAGTAGAGTGGGTACAGTAGAGTAGGTCACACTTGTAGCCTCTGCAGACTGTTAACATCCAGGATTGTAACCCTAACATCAGTAGAGTGGGTACAGTAGAGTAGGTCACACTTGTAGCCTCTGCAGTCTGTTAACATCCAGGATTGTAACCCAGACATCAGTAGAGTGGGTACAGTAGAGTAGGTCATACTTGTAGCCTCTGCAGACTGTTAACATCCAGGATTGTAACCCTAACATCAGTAGAGTGGGTACAGTAGAGTAGGTCTCACTTGTAACCTCTGCAGACTGTTAACATCCAGGATTGTAACCCAGACATCAGTAGAGTGGGTACAGTAGAGTAGGTCTCACTTGTAGCCTCTGCAGACTGTTAACATCCAGGATTGTAACCCTAACATCAGTAGAGTGGGTACAGTAGAGTAGGTCACACTTGTAGCCTCTGCAGACTGTTAACATCCAGGATTGTAACCCAGACATCAGTAGAGTGGGTACAGTAGAGTAGGTCACACTTGTAACCTCTGCAGACTGTTAACATCCAGGATTGTAACCCTAACGCTAACATCAGTAGAGTGGGTACAGTAGAGTAGGTCACACTTGTAGCCTCTGCAGACTGTTAACATCCAGGATTGTAACCCTAACCCAGACATCAGTAGAGTGGGTACAGTAGAGTAGGTCACACTTGTAGCCTCTGCAGACTGTTAACATCCAGGATTGTAACCCTAACATCAGTAGAGTGGGTACAGTAGAGTAGGTCATACTTGTAACCTCTGCAGACTGTTAACATCCAGGATTGTAACCCTGACATCAGTAGAGTGGGTACAGTAGAGTAGGCCACACTTGTAGCCTCTGCAGACTGTTAACATACAGGATTGTAACCCTGACATCAGTAGAGTGGGTACAGTAGAGTAGGTCTCACTTGTAGCCTCTGCAGACTGTTAACATCCAGGATTGTAACCCTGACATCAGTAGAGTGGGTACAGTAGAGTAGGTCTCACTTGTAGCCTCTGCAGACTGTTAACATCCAGGATTGTAACCCAGACATCAGTAGAGTGGGTACAGTAGAGTAGGTCACACTTGTAACCTCTGCAGACTGTTAACATCCAGGATTGTAACCCTGACATCAGTAGAGTGGGTACAGTAGAGTAGGTCATACTTGTAGCCCCTGCAGACTGTTAACATCCAGGATTGTAACCCAGACATCAGTAGAGTGGGTACAGTAGAGTAGGTCACACTTGTAGCCTCTGCAGACTGTTAACATCCAGGATTGTAACCCAGACATCAGTAGAGTGGGTACAGTAGAGTAGGTCACACTTGTAACCTCTGCAGACTGTTAACATCCAGGATTGTAACCCAGACATCAGTAGAGTGGGTACAGTAGAGTAGGTCACACTTGTAACCTCTGCAGACTGTTAACATCCAGGATTGTAACCCAGATATCAGTAGAGGGGGTACAGTAGAGTAGGTCTCACTTGTAACCTCTGCAGACTGTTAACATACAGGATTGTAACCCTAACATCAGTAGAGTGGGTACAGTAGAGTAGGTCACGCTTGTGGGTCAGATTTTCAGAAAATGTACAATTCAACTTCGTCAATCTTCTCAACTAACCCATATTTCAGACGAAAATAAAGTTCAAAATACAGTTGAACCTAACCAAACAGATTGCTAGAATCAATGCAATGCCGAATATACTCGAATTTACCTAGTATTGACCAAATTGCAGCCTAACTTTGCAGAATTTACTAAATGAGTACAGCTGCCAATTGTACATTTTCTGAAAATCTGACCCTTGTAGCCTCTGCAGACTGTTAACATCCAGGATTGTAACCCTAACATCAGTAGAGTGGGTACAGTAGAGTAGGTCACACTTGTAGCCTCTGCAGACTGTTAACATCCAGGATTGTAACCCTAACATCAGTAGAGTGGGTACAGTAGAGTAGGTCTCACTTGTAGCCTCTGCAGACTGTTAACATCCAGGATTGTAACCCAGACATCAGTAGAGTGGGTACAGTAGAGTAGGTCACACTTGTAGCCTCTGCAGACTGTTAACATCCAGGATTGTAACCCTAACATCAGTAGAGTGGGTACAGTAGAGTAGGTCATACTTGTAGCCTCTGCAGACTGTTAACATCCAGGATTGTAACCCTGACATCAGTAGAGTGGGTACAGTACAGTAGGTCACACTTGTAGCCTCTGCAGACTGTTAACATCCAGGATTGTAACCCTAACATCAGTAGAGTGGGTACAGTAGAGTAGGTCACACTTGTAGCCTCTGCAGTCTGTTAACATCCAGGATTGTAACCCTAACATCAGTAGAGTGGGTACAGTAGAGTAGGCCACACTTGTAGCCTCTGCAGACTGTTAACATCCAGGATTGTAACCCTAACATCAGTAGAGTGGGTACAGTAGAGTAGGTCACACTTGTAGCCTCTGCAGACTGTTAACATCCAGGATTGTAACCCAGACATCAGTAGAGTGGGTACAGTAGAGTAGGTCACACTTGTAGCCTCTGCAGACTGTTAACATCCAGGATCGTAACCCAGACATCAGTAGAGTGGGTACAGTAGAGTAGGTCACACTTGTAGCCTCTGCAGACTGTTAACATCCAGGATTGTAACCCAGACATCAGTAGAGTGGGTACAGTAGAGTAGGTCATACTTGTAGCCTCTGCAGACTGTTAACATCCAGGATTGTAACCCAGACATCAGTAGAGTGGGTACAGTAGAGTAGGTCACACTTGTAGCCTCTGCAGACTGTTAACATCCAGGATTGTAACCCAGACATCAGTAGAGTGGGTACAGTAGAGTAGGTCATACTTGTAGCCTCTGCAGACTGTTAACATCCAGGATTGTAACCCAGACATCAGTAGAGTGGGTACAGTAGAGTAGGTCACACTTGTAGCCTCTGCAGACTGTTAACATCCAGGATTGTAACCCAGACATCAGTAGAGTGGGTACAGTAGAGTAGGTCACACTTGTAGCCTCTGCAGACTGTTAACATCCAGGATTGTAACCCTAACATCAGTAGAGTGGGTACAGTAGAGTAGGTCATACTTGTAGCCTCTGCAGACTGTTAACATCCAGGATTGTAACCCTAACATCAGTAGAGTGGGTACAGTAGAGTAGGTCACACTTGTAACCTCTGCAGACTGTTAACATACAGGATTGTAACCCTAACATCAGTAGAGTGGGTACAGTAGAGTAGGTCTCACTTGTAGCCTCTGCAGACTGTTAACATACAGGATTGTAACCCTAACATCAGTAGAGTGGGTACAGTAGAGTAGGTCACACTTGTAGCCTCTGCAGACTGTTAACATCCAGGATTGTAACCCAGACATCAGTAGAGTGGGTACAGTAGAGTAGGTCACACTTGTAGCCTCTGCAGACTGTTAACATCCAGGATTGTAACCCTGACATCAGTAGAGTGGGTACAGTAGAGTAGGTCATACTTGTAGCCTCTGCAGACTGTTAACATACAGGATTGTAACCCTGACATCAGTAGAGTGGGTACAGTAGAGTAGGTCACACTTGTAGCCTCTGCAGACTGTTAACATCCAGGATTGTAACCCAGACATCAGTAGAGTGGGTACAGTAGAGTTGGTCATACTTGTAGCCTCTGCAGACTGTTAACATCCAGGATTGTAACCCAGACATCAGTAGAGTGGGTACAGTAGAGTAGGTCACACTTGTAGCCTCTGCAGACTGTTAACATCCAGGATTGTAACCCAGACATCAGTAGAGTGGGTACAGTAGAGTAGGTAACACTTGTAACCTCTGCAGACTGTTAACATCCAGGATTGTAACCCTGACATCAGTAGAGTGGGTACAGTAGAGTAGGTCACACTTGTAACCTCTGCAGACTGTTAACATCCAGGATTGTAACCCTGACATCAGTAGAGTGGGTACAGTAGAGTAGGTCACACTTGTAGCCTCTGCAGACTGTTAACATCCAGGATTGTAACCCTAACATCAGTAGAGTGGGTACAGTAGAGTAGGTCACACTTGTAGCCTCTGCAGACTGTTAACATCCAGGATTGTAACCCAGACATCAGTAGAGTGGGTACAGTAGAGTAGGTCACACTTGTGGCCTCTGCAGACTGTTAACATCCAGGATTGTAACCCTGACATCAGTAGAGTGGGTACAGTAGAGTAGGTCACACTTGTGGCCTCTGCAGACTGTTAACATCCAGGATTGTAACCCAGACATCAGTAGAGTGGGTACAGTAGAGTAGGTCTCACTTGTAGCCTCTGCAGACTGTTAACATCCAGGATTGTAACCCAGACATCAGTAGAGTGGGTACAGTAGAGTAGGTCACACTTGTAGCCTCTGCAGACTGTTAACATCCAGGATTGTAACCCTAACATCAGTAGAGTGGGTACAGTAGAGTAGGTCATACTTGTAGCCTCTGCAGACTGTTAACATCCAGGATTGTAACCCTAACATCAGTAGAGTGGGTACAGTAGAGTAGGTCACACTTGTAACCTCTGCAGACTGTTAACATCCAGGATTGTAACCCAGACATCAGTAGAGTGGGTACAGTAGAGTAGGTCTCACTTGTAGCCTCTGCAGACTGTTAACATCCAGGATTGTAACCCTAACATCAGTAGAGTGGGTACAGTAGAGTAGGTCTCACTTGTAGCCTCTGCAGACTGTTAACATACAGGATTGTAACCCTAACATCAGTAGAGTGGGTACAGTAGAGTAGGTCACACTTGTAGCCTCTGCAGACTGTTAACATCCAGGATTGTAACCCAGACATCAGTAGAGTGGGTACAGTAGAGTAGGTCACACTTGTAGCCTCTGCAGACTGTTAACATCCAGGATTGTAACCCTGACATCAGTAGAGTGGGTACAGTAGAGTAGGTCATACTTGTAGCCTCTGCAGACTGTTAACATACAGGATTGTAACCCAGACATCAGTAGAGTGGGTACAGTAGAGTGGGTACAGTAGAGTAGGTCACACTTGTATCCTCTGCAGACTGTTAACATCCAGGATTGTAACCCAGACATCAGTAGAGTGGGTACAGTAGAGTAGGTCACACTTGTAGCCTCTGCAGACTGTTAACATCCAGGATTGTAACCCTGACATCAGTAGAGTGGGTACAGTAGAGTAGGTCTCACTTGTAGCCTCTGCAGACTGTTAACATCCAGGATTGTAACCCAGACATCAGTAGAGTGGGTACAGTAGAGTAGGCCACACTTGTAGCCTCTGCAGACTGTTAACATCCAGGATTGTAACCCTAACATCAGTAGAGTGGGTACAGTAGAGTAGGTCTCACTTGTAGCCTCTGCAGACTGTTAACATCCAGGATTGTAACCCTAACATCAGTAGAGTGGGTACAGTAGAGTAGGTCACACTTGTAGCCTCTGCAGACTGTTAACATCCAGGATTGTAACCCAGACATCAGTAGAGTGGGTACAGTAGAGTAGGTCACACTTGTAACCTCTGCAGACTGTTAACATCCAGGATTGTAACCCTAACATCAGTAGAGTGGGTACAGTAGAGTAGGTCACACATGTAGCCTCTGCAGACTGTTAACATCCAGGATTGTAACCCAGACATCAGTAGAGTGGGTACAGTAGAGTAGGTCACACTTGTAGCCTCTGCAGACTGTTAACATCCAGGATTGTAACCCAGACATCAGTAGAGTGGGTACAGTAGAGTAGGTCACACTTGTAGCCTCTGCAGACTGTTAACATCCAGGATTGTAACCCTGACATCAGTAGAGTGGGTACAGTAGAGTAGGCCACACTTGTAGCCTCTGCAGACTGTTAACATCCAGGATTGTAACCCTAACATCAGTAGAGTGGGTACAGTAGAGTAGGTCACACTTGTAGCCTCTGCAGACTGTTAACATCCAGGATTGTAACCCAGACATCAGTAGAGTGGGTACTTTAGAGTAGGTCACACTTGTAGCCTCTGCAGACTGTTAACATCCAGGATTGTAACCCAGACATCAGTAGAGTGGGTACAGTAGAGTAGGTCACACTTGTAGCCTCTGCAGACTGTTAACATCCAGGATTGTAACCCAGACATCAGTAGAGTGGGTACAGTAGAGTAGGTCATACTTGTAGCCTCTGCAGACTGTTAACATCCAGGATTGTAACCCAGACATCAGTAGAGTGGGTACAGTAGAGTAGGTCACACTTGTAGCCTCTGCAGACTGTTAACATCCAGGATTGTAACCCAGACATCAGTAGAGTGGGTACAGTAGAGTAGGTCACACTTGTAGCCTCTGCAGACTGTTAACATCCAGGATTGTAACCCAGACATCAGTAGAGTGGGTACAGTAGAGTAGGTCACACTTGTAGCCTCTGCAGACTGTTAACATCCAGGATTGTAACCCAGACATCAGTAGAGTGGGTACAGTAGAGTAGGTCACACTTGTAGCCTCTGCAGACTGTTAACATCCAGGATTGTAACCCTAACATCAGTAGAGTGGGTACAGTAGAGTAGGTCATACTTGTAGCCTCTGCAGACTGTTAACATCCAGGATTGTAACCCTGACATCAGTAGAGTGGGTACAGTAGAGTAGGCCACACTTGTAGCCTCTGCAGACTGTTAACATCCAGGATTGTAACCCAGACATCAGTAGAGTGGGTACAGTAGAGTAGGTCATACTTGTAGCCTCTGCAGACTGTTAACATCCAGGATTGTAACCCTAACATCAGTAGAGTGGGTACAGTAGAGTAGGTCACACTTGTAGCCTCTGCAGACTGTTAACATCCAGGATTGTAACCCTAACATCAGTAGAGTGGGTACAGTAGAGTAGGTCACACTTGTAACCTCTGCAGACTGTTAACATCCAGGATTGTAACCCTAACATCAGTAGAGTGGGTACAGTAGAGTAGGTCACACTTGTAACCTCTGCAGACTGTTAACATCCAGGATTGTAACCCTAACATCAGTAGAGTGGGTACAGTAGAGTAGGTCATACTTGTAGCCTCTGCAGACTGTTAACATCCAGGATTGTAACCACCCAGACATCAGTAGAGTGGGTACAGTAGAGTAGGTCTCACTTGTAGCCTCTGCAGACTGTTAACATACAGGATTGTAACCCTAACATCAGTAGAGTGGGTACAGTAGAGTAGGTCACACTTGTAGCCTCTGCAGACTGTTAACATCCAGGATTGTAACCCAGACATCAGTAGAGTGGGTACAGTAGAGTAGGTCACACTTGTAGCCTCTGCAGACTGTTAACATCCAGGATTGTAACCCTGACATCAGTAGAGTGGGTACAGTAGAGTAGGTCATACTTGTAGCCTCTGCAGACTGTTAACATACAGGATTGTAACCCTGACATCAGTAGAGTGGGTACAGTAGAGTAGGTCACACTTGTAGCCTCTGCAGACTGTTAACATCCAGGATTGTAACCCAGACATCAGTAGAGTGGGTACAGTAGAGTAGGTCATACTTGTAGCCTCTGCAGACTGTTAACATCCAGGATTGTAACCCAGACATCAGTAGAGTGGGTACAGTAGAGTAGGTCACACTTGTAGCCTCTGCAGACTGTTAACATCCAGGATTGTAACCCAGACATCAGTAGAGTGGGTACAGTAGAGTAGGTCACACTTGTAGCCTCTGCAGACTGTTAACATCCAGGATTGTAACCCTAACATCAGTAGAGTGGGTACAGTAGAGTAGGTCATACTTGTAGCCTCTGCAGACTGTTAACATCCAGGATTGTAACCCTAACATCAGTAGAGTGGGTACAGTAGAGTAGGTCACACTTGTAACCTCTGCAGACTGTTAACATCCAGGATTGTAACCCAGACATCAGTAGAGTGGGTACAGTAGAGTAGGTCTCACTTGTAGCCTCTGCAGACTGTTAACATCCAGGATTGTAACCCTAACATCAGTAGAGTGGGTACAGTAGAGTAGGTCACACTTGTAGCCTCTGCAGACTGTTAACATCCAGGATTGTAACCCTAACATCAGTAGAGTGGGTACAGTAGAGTAGGTCTCACTTGTAGCCTCTGCAGACTGTTAACATCCAGGATTGTAACCCAGACATCAGTAGAGTGGGTACAGTAGAGTAGGTCACACTTGTAGCCTCTGCAGACTGTTAACATCCAGGATTGTAACCCTGACATCAGTAGAGTGGGTACAGTAGAGTAGGTCATACTTGTAGCCTCTGCAGACTGTTAACATACAGGATTGTAACCCAGACATCAGTAGAGTGGGTACAGTAGAGTGGGTACAGTAGAGTAGGTCACACTTGTATCCTCTGCAGACTGTTAACATCCAGGATTGTAACCCAGACATCAGTAGAGTGGGTACAGTAGAGTAGGTCACACTTGTAGCCTCTGCAGACTGTTAACATCCAGGATTGTAACCCTGACATCAGTAGAGTGGGTACAGTAGAGTAGGTCTCACTTGTAGCCTCTGCAGACTGTTAACATCCAGGATTGTAACCCAGACATCAGTAGAGTGGGTACAGTAGAGTAGGCCACACTTGTAGCCTCTGCAGACTGTTAACATCCAGGATTGTAACCCTAACATCAGTAGAGTGGGTACAGTAGAGTAGGTCTCACTTGTAGCCTCTGCAGACTGTTAACATCCAGGATTGTAACCCTGACATCAGTAGAGTGGGTACAGTAGAGTAGGCCACACTTGTAGCCTCTGCAGACTGTTAACATCCAGGATTGTAACCCTAACATCAGTAGAGTGGGTACAGTAGAGTAGGTCACACTTGTAGCCTCTGCAGACTGTTAACATCCAGGATTGTAACCCAGACATCAGTAGAGTGGGTACTTTAGAGTAGGTCACACTTGTAGCCTCTGCAGACTGTTAACATCCAGGATTGTAACCCAGACATCAGTAGAGTGGGTACAGTAGAGTAGGTCACACTTGTAGCCTCTGCAGACTGTTAACATCCAGGATTGTAACCCAGACATCAGTAGAGTGGGTACAGTAGAGTAGGTCATACTTGTAGCCTCTGCAGACTGTTAACATCCAGGATTGTAACCCAGACATCAGTAGAGTGGGTACAGTAGAGTAGGTCACACTTGTAGCCTCTGCAGACTGTTAACATCCAGGATTGTAACCCTGACATCAGTAGAGTGGGTACAGTAGAGTAGGTCATACTTGTAGCCTCTGCAGACTGTTAACATACAGGATTGTAACCCAGACATCAGTAGAGTGGGTACAGTAGAGTGGGTACAGTAGAGTAGGTCACACTTGTATCCTCTGCAGACTGTTAACATCCAGGATTGTAACCCAGACATCAGTAGAGTGGGTACAGTAGAGTAGGTCACACTTGTAGCCTCTGCAGACTGTTAACATCCAGGATTGTAACCCTGACATCAGTAGAGTGGGTACAGTAGAGTAGGTCATACTTGTAGCCTCTGCAGACTGTTAACATACAGGATTGTAACCCAGACATCAGTAGAGTGGGTACAGTAGAGTAGGTCACACTTGTAGCCTCTGCAGACTGTTAACATCCAGGATTGTAACCCTGACATCAGTAGAGTGGGTACAGTAGAGTAGGTCATTCTTGTAGCCTCTGCAGACTGTTAACATCCAGGATTGTAACCCTGACATCAGTAGAGTGGGTACAGTAGAGTAGGTCATACTTGTAGCCTCTGCAGACTGTTAACATCCAGGATTGTAACCCTGACATCAGTAGAGTGGGTACAGTAGAGTAGGTCACACTTGTAACCTCTGCAGACTGTTAACATCCAGGATTGTAACCCTGACATCAGTAGAGTGGGTACAGTAGAGTAGGTCACACTTCTAACGTCTGCAGACTGTTAACATCCAGGATTGTAACCCAGACATCAGTCGAGTGGGTACAGTAGAGTAGGTCACACTTGTAGCCTCTGCAGACTGTTAACATCCAGGATTGTAACCCTGACATCAGTAGAGTGGGTACAGTAGAGTAGGTCACACTTGTAACCTCTGCAGACTGTTAACATCCAGGATTGTAACCCTAACATCAGTAGAGTGGGTACAGTAGAGTAGGTCACACTTGTAGCCTCTGCAGACTGTTAACATCCAGGATTGTAACCCTAACATCAGTAGAGTGGGTACAGTAGAGTAGGTCACACTTGTAGCCTCTGCAGACTGTTAACATCCAGGATTGTAACCCTAACATCAGTAGAGTGGGTACAGTAGAGTAGGTCTCACTTGTAGCCTCTGCAGACTGTTAACATCCAGGATTGTAACCCAGACATCAGTAGAGTGGGTACAGTAGAGTAGGTCACACTTGTAACCTCTGCAGACTGTTAACATCCAGGATTGTAACCCTGACATCAGTAGAGTGGGTACAGTAGAGTAGGTCATACTTGTAGCCCCTGCAGACTGTTAACATCCAGGATTGTAACCCAGACATCAGTAGAGTGGGTACAGTAGAGTAGGTCTCACTTGTAGCCTCTGCAGACTGTTAACATCCAGGATTGTAACCCTAACATCAGTAGAGTGGGTACAGTAGAGTAGGCCACACTTGTAGCCTCTGCAGACTGTTAACATCCAGGATTGTAACCCTAACATCAGTAGAGTGGGTACAGTAGAGTAGGTCACACTTGTAACCTCTGCAGACTGTTAACATCCAGGATTGTAACCCTAACATCAGTAGAGTGGGTACAGTAGAGTAGGTCACACTTGTAGCCTCTGCAGACTGTTAACATCCAGGATTGTAACCCAGACATCAGTAGAGTGGGTACAGTAGAGTAGGTCACACTTGTAACCTCTGCAGACTGTTAACATCCAGGATTGTAACCCTGACATCAGTAGAGTGGGTACAGTAGAGTAGGTCTCACTTGTAGCCTCTGCAGACTGTTAACATCCAGGATTGTAACCCAGACATCAGTAGAGTGCGTACAGTAGAGTAGGTCACACTTGTAGCCTCTGCAGACTGTTAACATCCAGGATTGTAACCACCCAGACATCAGTAGAGTGGGTACAGTAGAGTAGGCCACACTTGTAGCCTCTGCAGACTGTTAACATCCAGGATTGTAACCCTGACATCAGTAGAGTGGGTACAGTAGAGTAGGTCACACTTGTAGCCTCTGCAGACTGTTAACATCCAGGATTGTAACCCTAACATCAGTAGAGTGGGTACAGTAGAGTAGGTCACACTTGTAGCCTCTGCAGACTGTTAACATCCAGGATTGTAACCCAGACATCAGTAGAGTGGGTACAGTAGAGTAGGTCACACTTGTAACCTCTGCAGATTGTTAACATCCGGGATTGTAACCCAGACATCAGTAGAGTGGGTACAGTAGAGTAGGTCACACTTGTAGCCTCTGCAGACTGTTAACATCCAGGATTGTAACCCTAACATCAGTAGAGTGGGTACAGTAGAGTAGGTCACACTTGTAGCCTCTGCAGACTGTTAACATCCAGGATTGTAACCCTAACATCAGTAGAGTGGGTACAGTAGAGTAGGTCACACTTGTAGCCTCTGCAGACTGTTAACATACAGGATTGTAACCCTAACATCAGTAGAGTGGGTACAGTAGAGTAGGTCTCACTTGTAACCTCTGCAGACTGTTAACATACAGGATTGTAACCCTGACATCAGTAGAGTGGGTACAGTAGAGTCGGTCACACTTGTAACCTCTGCAGACTGTTAACATCCAGGATTGTAACCCTAACATCAGTAGAGTGGGTACAGTAGAGTAGGTCACACTTGTAACCTCTGCAGACTGTTAACATACAGGATTGTAACCCTAACATCAGTAGAGTGGGTACAGTAGAGTAGGTCACACTTGTAACCTCTGCAGACTGTTAACATCCAGGATTGTAACCCAGACATCAGTAGAGTGGGTACAGTAGAGTAGGTCTCACTTGTAACCTCTGCAGACTGTTAACATCCAGGATTGTAACCCTAACATCAGTAGAGTGGGTACAGTAGAGTAGGTCTCACTTGTAGCCTCTGCAGACTGTTAACATCCAGGATTGTAACCCTAACATCAGTAGAGTGGGTACAGTAGAGTAGGCCACACTTGTAGCCTCTGCAGACTGTTAACATCCAGGATTGTAACCCAGACATCAGTAGAGTGGGTACAGTAGAGTAGGTCTCACTTGTAGCCTCTGCAGACTGTTAACATCCAGGATTGTAACCCTAACATCAGTAGAGTGGGTACAGTAGAGTAGGCCACACTTGTAGCCTCTGCAGACTGTTAACATCCAGGATTGTAACCCAGACATCAGTAGAGTGGGTACAGTAGAGTAGGTCTCACTTGTAGCCTCTGCAGACTGTTAACATCCAGGATTGTAACCCTGACATCAGTAGAGTGGGTACAGTAGAGTAGGTCTCACTTGTAGCCTCTGCAGACTGTTAACATCCAGGATTGTAACCCAGACATCAGTAGAGTGGGTACAGTAGAGTAGGTCTCACTTGTAGCCTCTGCAGACTGTTAACATCCAGGATTGTAACCCTAACATCAGTAGAGTGGGTACAGTAGAGTAGGTCACACTTGTAGCCTCTGCAGACTGTTAACATCCAGGATTGTAACCCAGACATCAGTAGAGTGGGTACAGTAGAGTAGGTCACACTTGTAGCCTCTGCAGACTGTTAACATCCAGGATTGTAACCCTGACATCAGTAGAGTGGGTACAGTAGAGTAGGTCACACTTGTAGCCTCTGCAGACTGTTAACATCCAGGATTGTAACCCTAACATCAGTAGAGTGGGTACAGTAGAGTAGGTCACACTTGTAGCCTCTGCTGGGCGATTAGAACCTGAAGTTGTAGTGGGGGTTCGTTGTCTGTTTGCTTAGGGACCCCCACCGAGGCGATAGCCGAGGTGGGGTCCCGGGCAAACAGACATCGAACCCCCACTACAACTGAAGGATCTAATTGCTTTAGTCTCGAATTGTTGGGATTCACCATCACTTCCAAATTGAAAAACAACAATAACAATTCACTCTCAGTTCGCTGCATCAGTTACCCTCCAATTCATGGTACAACGGCCACCCCTCACTCACCACCCAAAATGGACTGGACTAAACACTGCTGCTCGCTCTCCATGCTGGTCAGCATGTATAGGGAGGGGAGGGCTAATTTTATGTCTAGACTGGGTTCATATAGTATATGCCCCAATCACTAGTCCATCCTTATCCATTTAGATTTACATGAGTTCTGTTGTATTTAGTTAAGAAATAACTAATTTATATGATATTCATGTATTTATTCATTTCTATATACATAAAAATATTTAAAAAAAAGAAAATCCTCTTCCTTTACCCACGTTTGCTTCACTGCTGATTCTATTCCAAAGTTTTCCCTGCTAACTCATATGAAATTAAATATTTCATGTTCTCTGCTCTTTTAACAGATAACTCCCAATTTTCATGAGTTTTCCCCCAGGTTATACCTATTTTTATTATTATCTCATTAAAAAACATGAATTTATTGGATCAAGGAAAAACACTATGCTATCCCAGTCCCCAAACACAACACATGTCAATTTTTATGGAATTTAACTATTATTTCTACTTTCATACTACATATATCGATTTAACTTGATAAAACTCAGGCCTATATTTATATTTATTTACCATTTTATAATAAACATTTTATTTTCTGGGTTGTCCCCGAACACAACAGACACACAAATATTGCAAAAATACCTGTAAATACCTATTATAGTGCCATTATCTATTATTTGAGATGGGAATCTGGGTAGTTCGCAGGTGGCGCTGCGGTTGTGATAGTGGCAACTCCTGCGTCAATACAGGTGTTGCTAGGCTTGTTATGTACTGTGTGCAATGTGTGTGCGGGCATCAATGGATGGATTTTTGCTGTTGTTTGTGCCGGTAAGAGTTGCGCGATGTGTAAGTATGAGGCTATATGATGTGTGAATGCACCTAATAGTTTATATATAGGACGTGGACAATCTTATGCTAAAAAAGACCCCTATTTATGATTTCAAGGAGTCTTGCTTAACACTAACAGTTTTATACGATCAGAATTGACAACTAGGCCATAGGGCATGAACAAAAAAATAGTGAAAAACATCAACATTGCAATTAAATTTCTGGAATCGACCCTATGCAATATGTATGGGTTTGGTTTTCTTGTGATTTATAATGCTTGAAAAACTCTCATCAAATATAGATTTCCCCGCATTTCGGGCCAAATATGAAAAGAATTCTCTCTGCTTTGGCTTAAATTCAATGCCCATATATATCAGCATTGAGTGAAACTAAATCCAGTCGGATAACAAGCTATCTTTTTTCTAAATGACTCATTATCATGAAATACAGGTACAGGAACTCTGTCGACGTTTCCTGAGAAGTGCCCATCTCCCCCAGGGACACATAATGAATGGTCCTAGAGCTCCCAGCATAACACAAGCTCTCCCCATGGCAAGCGCCACTTAGGATTGGTTGTGTTTGGAACTGTATGTGAGTTCAGCAGATGCTGAGTTAATAATTTTAAATATGGTTATTTGCTGGCAACATCAATTTGTTTGATCTTGAATTCATTGTCAGACATGTTCCCTTCTAGTTTCTATTGATAAATTGTTAAAATAAGGGTGGAAACAAATTAGAAAATGTCGTTCAGGAAGTACTGGTATACAAACACAACCGGAGACCAACAAGCCTTACTACTGCTGGGAGTGTGGAGCAGATGGGCGCAGTAGAAGGAGCGCGCAGCTGGAGAGTATAGTGCAGATGCACGCAGTCAGGGCAGGTGGGTGCACGCGGGCTTCATAGTGGGAGACTTGCAAAGTTAAACACACTACAAGTCACGAAAATTGATGACAGTGCCTTAAATCGAATTCAAATATCTTTGCCCCATTCACATTTGCTATTAACTTCCATAATGGCAAGACAGCAAGCCCGCTTGTGTGACTATAGCTCAAGTGTCCAGCCGTGTTCAACAGACCGGAAACAACACGTTGCTAAACAAGGACCGTGGTCACCGGCCCGGAAACATCTAGTTGTCCGCTCTCACATAGTTTACTAGTAAATACCCAGAAATCTCAACAATCCGAGACTAAAGACTGTTAACATCCAGGATTGTAACCCAGACATCAGTAGAGTGGGTACAGTAGAGTAGGTCACACTTGTAGCCTCTGCAGACTGTTAACATCCAGGATTGTAACCCTGACATCAGTAGAGTGGGTACAGTAGAGTAGGTCACACTTGTAGCCTCTGCAGACTGTTAACATCCAGGATTGTAACCCTGACATCAGTAGAGTGGGTACAGTAGAGTAGGTCACACTTGTAGCCTCTGCAGACTGTTAACATCCAGGATTGTAACCCTAACATCAGTAGAGTGGGTACAGTAGAGTAGGTCACACTTGTAGCCTCTGCAGACTGTTAACATCCAGGATTGTAACCCAGACATCAGTAGAGTGGGTACAGTAGAGTAGGTCTCACTTGTAGCCTCTGCAGACTGTTAACATCCAGGATTGTAACCCTAACATCAGTAGAGTGGGTACAGTAGAGTAGGTCACACTTGTAGCCTCTGCAGACTGTTAACATCCAGGATTGTAACCCTAACATCAGTAGAGTGGGTACAGTAGAGTAGGTAACACTTGTAGCCTCTGCAGACTGTTAACATCCAGGATTGTAACCCTAACATCAGTAGAGTGGGTACAGTAGAGTAGGTCTCACTTGTAACCTCTGCAGACTGTTAACATCCAGGATTGTAACCCAGACATCAGTAGAGTGGGTACAGTAGAGTAGGTCACACTTGTAGCCTCTGCAGACTGTTAACATCCAGGATTGTAACCCTGACATCAGTAGAGTGGGTACAGTACAGTAGGTAACACTTGTAACCTCTGCAGACTGTTAACATCCAGGATTGTAACCCAGACATCAGTAGAGTGGGTACAGTAGAGTAGGTCACACTTGTAACCTCTGCAGACTGTTAACATCCAGGATTGTAACCCAGACATCAGTAGAGTGGGTACAGTAGAGTAGGTCATACTTGTAGCCTCTGCAGACTGTTAACATCCAGGATTGTAACCCAGACATCAGTAGAGTGGGTACAGTAGAGTAGGTCACACTTGTAGCCTCTGCAGACTGTTAACATCCAGGATTGTAACCCAGACATCAGTAGAGTGGGTACAGTAGAGTAGGTCTCACTTGTAGCCTCTGCAGACTGTTAACATCCAGGATTGTAACCCTGACATCAGTAGAGTGGGTACAGTAGAGTAGGCCACACTTGTAACCTCTGCAGACTGTTAACATCCAGGATTGTAACCCTAACATCAGTAGAGTGGGTACAGTAGGTCACACTTGTAACCTCTGCAGACTGTTAACATCCAGGATTGTAACCCAGACATCAGTAGAGTGGGTACAGTAGAGTAGGTAACACTTGTAACCTCTGCAGACTGTTAACATCCAGGATTGTAACCCTGACATCAGTAGAGTGGGTACAGTACAGTAGGTAACACTTGTAACCTCTGCAGACTGTTAACATCCAGGATTGTAACCCTAACATCAGTAGAGTGGGTACAGTAGAGTAGGTCACACTTGTAGCCTCTGCAGACTGTTAACATCCAGGATTGTAACCCTGACATCAGTAGAGTGGGTACAGTAGAGTAGGTCACACTTGTAACCTCTGCAGACTGTTAACATCCAGGATTGTAACCCAGACATCAGTAGAGTGGGTACAGTAGAGTAGGTCACACTTGTAGCCTCTGCAGACTGTTAACATCCAGGATTGTAACCCAGACATCAGTAGAGTGGGTACAGTAGAGTAGGTCTCACTTGTAACCTCTGCAGACTGTTAACATCCAGGATTGTAACCCTAACATCAGTAGAGTGGGTACAGTAGAGTAGGTCACACTTGTAGCCTCTGCAGACTGTTAACATCCAGGATTGTAACCCAGACATCAGTAGAGTGGGTACAGTAGAGTAGGTCACACTTGTAGCCTCTGCAGACTGTTAACATCCAGGATTGTAACCCTAACATCAGTAGAGTGGGTACAGTAGAGGGGGTACAGTAGAGGGGGTACAGTAGAGTGGGTACAGTAGAGTAGGTCACACTTGTAGCCTCTGCAGACTGTTAACATCCAGGATTGTAACCCAGACATCAGTAGAGTGGGTACAGTAGAGTAGGTCACACTTGTAGCCTCTGCAGACTGTTAACATCCAGGATTGTAACCCAGACATCAGTAGAGTGGGTACAGTAGAGTAGGTCACACTTGTAGCCTCTGCAGACTGTTAACATCCAGGATTGTAACCCTGACATCAGTAGAGTGGGTACAGTAGAGTAGGTCTCACTTGTAACCTCTGCAGACTGTTAACATCCAGGATTGTAACCCTAACATCAGTAGAGTGGGTACAGTAGAGTAGGTCTCACTTGTAACCTCTGCAGACTGTTAACATCCAGGATTGTAACCCTAACATCAGTAGAGTGGGTACAGTAGAGTGGGTCTCACTTGTAACCTCTGCAGACTGTTAACATCCAGGATTGTAACCCTAACATCAGTAGAGTGGGTACAGTAGAGTGGGTCTCACTTGTAACCTCTGCAGACTGTTAACATCCAGGATTGTAACCCTAACATCAGTAGAGTGGGTACAGTAGAGGGGGTACAGTAGAGGGGGTACAGTAGAGGGGGTACAGTAGAGTGGGTACAGTAGAGTGGGTAACGTCCAATGCCTGACAGCCTGCAAATACATAAGAGTTGTTCAGATTACTTGACACATAACATCATATGATAGAGATTAACAAAGAACACAATGTACATGTTTCCTCACGGGTTACATGTCATGTTCAAGACTAGGCAATAAGGTTAACCCTATATTAACTATTGGGCAATAAGGTTAACCCTATATTAACTATTGGGCAATAAGGTTAACCCTATATTAACTATTGGGCAATAAGGTTAACCCTATATTAACTATTGGGCAATAAGGTTAACCCTATATTAACTATTGGGCAATAAGGTTAACCCTATATTAACTATTGGGCAATAAGGTTAAGCCTATATTAACTATTGGGCAATAAGGTTAAGCCTATATTAACTATTGGGCAATAAGGTTAAGCCTATATTAACTATTGGGCAATAAGGTTAACCCTATATTAACTATTGGGCAATAAGGTTAACCCTATATTAACTATTGGGCAATAAGGTTAACCCTATATTAACTATTGGGCAATAAGGTTAACCCTATATTAACTATTGGGCAATAAGGTTAAGCCTATATTAACTATTGAATATAGGGTCGACAGTAAGTCTCAGTAAAAACGGTGCAGTTCAAAGTTCTCTAGTTTCTGCAGAGAAAATACTCAATCAATGCCTATGACAATATGCGTCCTTAAACCTATAACATCTTGTGATGCTTACAGTACATTCCTGGGAGAGGATGTGCAAAATACACAGAGAACTGGTTGGGTTCTTATCTTCATTTCAGTTTAACAATCATCGCCGATTGAAAATATGCCGCACTGACCTGTTATGTCATGAACATTGCGCATGCCCAGAAGTATGTAAATAAGACCAAAAATGGTGCCTAAAAATCACCTTAACAACTGCTGTTGTGTATTACGTTGCAACCCCTTAGAAAAAAATAACAACATGACAGCGTAGCATAGTATTTTTGAAGAGCAGATGAAAACACCGCCTGCACTTGATGAATTCTTCACATCCAGTATTGAAAGGTAATAAGTGGGGACATAACTTAATAAACTTAGCTTTTATTGTCATAGTGAGGGGTTACAAACTTCTGCAACTCTACACAAACTACAGCAAGTCCAGCTTCTGCGTTTCAAGCGCACCTTTGGCATGGCCCTGTACACGATAGTGAAGGGCTGTATCATAGCTAGTTCAAGACAGGCAAATAGCAAAACATGAATATTGTTTTACAACTACCCACTACATCTATTATTAGATTAGTAATAACCCTTTTCGCCCTCACTCATGAAATCATGAGACAACCTTGAAATCAGGGCATAGTTACCGTATATCTCCGTTTATCAGGACCTAGTTACCATATATCTCCGTTTATCAGGGCATAGTTACCGTATATCTCCGTTTATTAGCCCAGGCTTATATAAATTCCAAATGGTGTATAGACCAGGCATGTATTCGGAGCAGCAAGCTTTTATTCCATTATTTGACCATGAGCGGAAAATATAATCGATATACTCGCCACTCACAAGATGTACAATATAAACTCCCTGTATTGTACAGTGATGTCACAACCATTCAAGACTATCGGTGAGTTCTGTGGACAACACAGTTTGATAAATTAAAAATGAAAAAACTAAACAAAGAATAAGATAAGAATCATGGAATAATTGTAACTAATGGCACTCTGTTCGGTATGTAATGGATTGAGCCGTTGGGTCAAATCGCATGACACCCCAAAGACGTGGAGTGCAATTTGACCCAATGTCTTGATCGATTACATACCAAACAGAGTGCTATTAGGTATTTATTACATACTAAATCAACAAGAGAACTTTATTTTAATAGTATTTTATTTATTTATTTTTTTTTCCCCATCGTCGTCCACCTGGCAAAATATCCACACGCCCCCACCGAAAACTGTCCATTCATTCAATGGAACTCGTCCATTTGTAGGATGAACATCCTACAAAAAACATCTGATAGACTCAACCACCGTTGATACAGAGTCCACAACAATAGTAATAATAATAATAATAATTACTATTATTACCATTGTCAGCAAGATTACTTGCATTTTCTGTAAAATACAGAATTTAATCACTTAAAACCATCTGGTTTGTGACAAAATCCACCTGTGCCAACCCAGTTGGCACCTGAGGACTGCCTGATGAGCTGCCCCAGGAGCGAAACCATGTTGTGCCCACAGGCTCTTCCCTTCAGGGAGAGGCCCCCCCCCCCCTGCCACTAGCGGATCATGGTACCTACAGATAATTTATTTGTAGAAAGTATCAAATGATTATTTAATATGGCATTGAGGGATATTATTTATTATAATCATCAATTTATATGGATTGAATAATAAATAAATAATTAAAAACAATTGTGACATCGCAGTTGTATCCTGGCACCACCTATGACGTAATAGGTAGATCGTGATGTAATAGGACCATCACTATGGAGACCTTCGAGTCTTCATTACATGGTAGGAGTTTGGATGAGAAAGGTTGGACGCAGTTTGCTTCGTCTATATATTTAATGGTATTTTACCATACTTTCCATCAATCAAGGTCATATTTGACTTTTCAAATAGCACACCTGAAATCACATATGTATGTAATAAAAGCAAGAATAGCATAGTATCGCATGAGTTTGTTTAATAGAGTTAGGTCTAGATAGACAGAGCGGTGGGCGGAAGACCTGAAGTTCTGTATGGAATTATCATCTGTGAGCCCACATCTCAATGTTAATGTCCTCAATTGATTATTAGAACTTTATTGTACAATGTACTTGTTTGTTGATAACCCAACTGTCGATATTACAGAAGATGTGCTGTATAAAAATACTAAAAAAAAAATGAGTTGGCCCATATCCACCTCATATGGCAGAAAGGTTTTAGAACACTGTATTGACCCCCTAGGTCTGTTACTAGATCAATTGGTTTAATTATCAAGGGAATGGGGTTTGTTCCTAATTCATATATCAACCAATCCCTAGGCGGGATCTGGCTTCCCATGTATGAGTAAATTTTAAGAATAATGTAACAGAGAATCCATCCCTGCCCCTCCGGCACCCCCGGAGCAGGGGCGGAGGGTGGGGGTCAGTTAGGGCTAACCCTAGCCTGTCCCACCCTCCTCACCCTGGAGCCGGGGTGGGGGTGGGGGTTGGGGGTCAGTTAGATTTAGTGTAAGAATGAGATTCAGCTAGCAATTCGGCTAGGATCCATAGAAAGGTTGTAACCATAAGCTTGACTCGAATTTTGTAAAAATATCTATTTTATTACTATAAAAAGAAATAAAGAATACAGCAAATATCATTGTCTAATCAATTTATTAAATGCAAACAATTGTTATGCAACAACACAATACAACAATGAATTAGCGATTTAACCAGGCCAATTCATAGAATGAACATACCTATTCAGGCGGTTTAAAAATCATCAAATGGTATAATTATAAAGAATAAAGCATACAGACTACTAAAACACAAAAACATTGATCACAATTTGACAGACTAAGACAAATAATCACATTTCCAACATGTCAATCACACTGAACTGGTTTACATTAATAATGAAGGCAGGTTTGTTTAGTGCAACAATGGGGGCCTGGAATATTGTCAGATATCCACATACAGTAAAGATCTGTTCAACATCTTTCTGTGCCAACTTGATGGTGGAGTCCAGGTAGTGGAATGTGCGGATTCTCTCAATAATGCGTTCAATGTGAACATGGGAGGTGGCAATGTGTTCAGAGGCTGTCATTTGGGACCAGCCAGTACCCTTAAACTTGAGCAATATCCTTGAATTCCTGGCTCACAGGGAATCCACAATCTGCCATGACCTGGCTGCCTGATGGGAGTGGGTTTATCATGGCCTCACTGTCCAGAGTCATGTGCTTATCACTGGCACGTCCTCCATACACCTTAGACATATAGTTCACAGTCATATTGGGTGATGACAGGCCAACAAGGAATGTGTCTTGGCTCTTATAGTTACTAAAGGTCTCCTTACGTGCCTGGAGGTTGGAAGAGTGTTGTGCAATGAGCTCAGTACAGTCAATGACTAGTCGGAGCCCATTGTATTCCTGGTAGCATGGCACAACAATTCCAGAGGAGGACTTCATCTTGAAGAGTTCCCGACACTTGATGGACAGAAAATTCACTCATGATGTGAACACCCGGGAGACATAAGTCTCACTAACACCAAACTCCCTGGCCACATCGAAGTTGAACCTCCCACTTTTTAATAATACAAGCACCGTGAAGAAGTCCTCCTCGAAACTCAGCTGTCGTTCTCTTGCAGGCTTAGAAGCTCCAGGTTGTGTTGAATAATGAGCAGCACCACACCTGTCCTGGAGGAATGAAGCAACAGCCTTGAACACTCCATAGTTTGGTAGGTTGGTCTCTTGCTGGAATGCCTCAGCGTTAGCCTTGACGTTGTCTAGAGTCAGAAGACGTCCCAGACTGGATCCCTGCCTGGCATTTTCTGCACGGAGTTCTTTGAAAAAATAAACATAGAATTTAATCAAACATCTCAATAAAACATAGTACGGTATCCAGTATGTAAATTTGGGTGATGCCAAATGTTCATGTTTGGTGGTTTGTTTTATAAAGGCTTCTTAGATATAATGATGCATGGTGAAAACAAATATTATGTGCAATAGATGTAATCCAATTTGTTATTACGTTTTATATTGCATATATTTATATAAGAAATTGGGCCAACCTATCGAAATTTGATGAGGATCAGTTATAAAGTTGTACACTTGATTAATGTATCAATTGAAGTACGACTAAAAGAGCCACTGATAAATCTGTTCCTTATCTGGGCAGAGTTTAAATTACTCATCCCTATAGACGAGTATAAGAATTGAATTTAGCTCTAAACACAACTTCCTTGAAGAAGGCTGTAGGAATATCCAAAACGTTGGAGCCCCCACAGAATAAAGCCAAGTGAAAAAAATTCTACCCTACAGTTTTGTTCAAAAGTAAGCTTAAATATTAATACCTTCAATTTCGGTCAAGAGTGTCTGAACTCGAGGATCCCCGTTCTCATCTGTCAGAGTGGTATGACTTGCATAGTCATGGTCACCAATGCAGGGGGTGGTTACAGCTCCAGTAGACACAGGCTGGACTTTCTTCCTTACATTAAGTAGCGATGTATTAGACTGAAGTCCAGCTCTCTGGGCCGCCCTGGTTGTCCGCTCTTTTACTGGGCGGGACGTTGGGAAGAGTCTCGGTATATAACCCGGTGAGCCCTCCTGGTATGTTCTCCTTCCTATAAAAAAAATACATATTTAATTCAATGGTTAAAATGGTAAGTAAATAAATATACCAGTATATGAATGATGGAAGATCGAAGACAATGAAAAACAAATTTGATTATAAATTATATACTCAAAATAATGATTAAATACACTTTTTTTGTATTAAAACAAAATCAGATTGCCGTAAATTCTCAGAAAATATGCAACCGAGAATTAAGTTTGGAACATATTTTGTTAGATTATGTACACAGCTTGATAAAAAAAGACCGAATCATGGTCAGGTCAGGGATAGAACTAAAAAATTATACATATTTAATCCTTCATGATCCATGCATGTTTACCAGAAGATTCGAGGTATAGATTTAGTAATAACTCGTATGGATTGTAGGAAATGAACATAGATAATTACCTCCTAGGAAGTGATCCGAGCAAATTCGTGTGTACTGGTTGGGAGTCCAGGCCTCCCTGGGGATAGCCTTGATCCACAGTGTTCGACTTGTTCCAGCCATAGGGAACCTATAATAGCTCCTTTTCACCCCAGACTCTTTGTCAGACCCATGCCTATTACTACACCCCACAACACAACATACAGAACCCCGCTCTCTCTTCTTGGAAGCAAATATTCTTGGCTCCACGATCCGCGTCGATGGTTGCTCAACCGGCGCCGCCATTTTGAATGAAAACAGGAAGTCAACCAGAGACAAAATGGCCGCGCAATGAGCGAGGACTCTCATAACATGCGAGCGCGATACACAGAATAGCCTATATCAGGCAGGGAGTGAGGCAGAGTAGGACATAGGCTAGTTTATATTATGTTTAACACAGTAAATGAATACATGTATAGTTATCACATTCAGTGCTTAACGTCTCAAACAACTCAGGACCCATTTCAATGTGACTATCTGTCGACTGCCAACCGACTTGGCTAACTTCAAACTTCCGGCTGTTTTGGTTGGCAATGGGTTCCAAGGATGTCGTAAAGGGGGTGCTCGATGTAGTAAGAAGCTATGGACCTACAGATCGAATTAGGCATATTGAGATATTATGAATGAAGTCATCGTACATTAATTTAAGTGAAATAACGTCCAAATATGTTAATTCGGCTAGCGAGATTGTCGTAATGGCGACAGGGTTTCCGGGAACATGGCGGCCAACGTCAACTAGGTGCATCTTTGCAAGTAGAAGATCCCGATTTATGTAAATTTGTCTACAAATCTGACAATCAAAGTTAGTTGTTCCCTTTTGCCTCAGTTGTCTTCATGACGTCATGGAATATTAAACGTGTGTGTTGTGTTGGAGATGAATTATCGTCGATAGAGCGCGGCCATGGGCGGCACTGGCAGGCGGACAGTGGTGTGGTCATAATGGGGTAGAGGGCAGCACCTACAGGAGACGTTATCACGGTCCTACGCGGGAGGCTGAATAATATTGGTGCACAGTGGAGACCACCCCTCTTACACTATAGAGACCACCCCTCTTACACTATAGAGACCACCCCTCTATTAAGACAAGTTTCTCTCAGTCCCCAATTGTTTTCCCGTTATTAGATTAGTCCCTCTAATGTGACCACCTCACTATGAGACCACAAATCGTTCAGTGCCAAGGGTGGTACCGGTAGCCTACCACTGTATAGAGATAGACTGAGTATAAATATTAATAGACAGGCTACACGTGTCTACTCGGTAAACCGTCTAATGACAATATGTAGCAGACAGAGACGAGAGTCCTATTTTCATTCGTTTATAGACATTATGTACAACAAAATGAAAATAAAGTTTCAATATATATGTTATTGGATTAGAGCTCGTGAGTTTGTGCATACATTCATCTTTCCTTTGACTAACCAATGCGGATAAATAGTAGGCTTACCGTATTCACATTTCAATAGGCCCATAAAGTGCCGTTCTGTCTCTTTTTTTTTGTCTGTCTCTCCCTTCTTCTCTATCTCTATTTCCTGGGTATGATCATAAACTGCCTCCCTCTCAGCTCTCCCGCCCTTGATATAACCTGCAATGTGTTGATAAGGGCGTAAAGCACCCAATCTCACTCACTCACTCATTCAATAGGCCCTATATTTGGCATTGTAGGCCTATAGTAGAGGAATCTAGGGAATTTCCGAGGGCTTCTGATGGAGAGAAGTGTGGGTGGGTGGGGGTGAAGGCTCCCAATCATTTTTTTCCTATTTATAAGAGGCCAATATTATATTCAAACACATTACTAGAAAAAAAACCGCTCCTTCAAACAACTTTTGAAAAACTATTAAGAAACTGCCTTTGTCACTTGTCACTAAAAACATTTAAATTGTGATGTTTCACAGGAAAATGTGTCACAAGTCGCTAAGACTTGCCTTGACTGATCAGATGTATATATATATTGCATTTTTATTCAGAACAGACAAATCACACCGAAATTGGATTCAACTCTCTGCCTAAGCAGGTCTTTCTGAGAGATCCATGCATTTCCTACAAATATTTTGATCATACATAAAGTTTTTGCCTATTTTTTTTAGAAAATACATACATGAAGTTTTTTTTTGTTTTTTTTTAGAAAATATAAGTATGGTATAAAATAAGTATATCAGTATATCACATCGTATAACACATGTGTAACCTTTGCAATCCCAGAAATACAATAAGGACCTTATGTTGCCTATTCATTAGGTATTGTTTAAACCACGATCTCCTCACGTCTTCATGTATGTTATACTTTATTCAATTCAATTCAATTCAAATATTCTTTTATTGTCTGATTGGTACAGAAACAAGTGGGAGTCCAATTCTGGCGTGCCAGGTCTTCCTATGGATGCCACACGACATCTTTTTTTTAGGGACACTATCTGAGAATCAGAATTAACATTATGATAGTCTTAACAAGAAGGTAATCATCATTCAGAGATGAAAAATAACTGCGAAGTTCTGGTATCTAGTTGACAAGAATCAACTATCATCTTATTCAAGTGTGTATTATAATCAACGCTGTCAAAACCTTTACTAAAATCTAGGAAGGTTTTCTCTTTATCATTATTATTCTGATTAATTCCATTAAATAAATGATGTGCTTGATTGATCGAGTTCTGAACCCATTTAGGTGTTTATATGATACATCTTTCTCTATTAGGTATGAATATAATTGGTTGTGTACTGTTTTTTCTAATATTTTCGCTGGTAGTTTTATAATGCTTATGGGTCTATAATTAGACGGATCATTTTAGCATTACATAACAAGATGCAACTTTGATAAATGGGTCAGATCTTTCAGAAATTGTACAATTCACCTTCACCAATCCTCTCGAATAACCCATATATAAGACAAAAATGAGCTTCAAAATGCAGTTTAGCATAACAGAACAGATACTTTAAATCAATGCGATACCAAATATACTCAGATATACCCGGTATTCTTCATTTGTCAGCCTAATTTAGGAGATTTTCCTAAATGTGTAGAGCTGCTAATTGTACATTTAGATCTGACCCAAATATGTATTATTTAAAACATTGTTTGCAGAAATCAACATTTATTATAAGAATGGAAACTCATTGTTTATGTGAAGGAAAATATCATACATTCCAATCAATTATTTTGAATGATCAGATTTGTTGGCCATGCCTGTCTCCAATATAAAATATTGATTGAAAACTTCTCTTGCTATCAAGTAGTCAATTAAAGGGGAGCTCTCCAGCAGTTGGGAGGTTTTCCTGCCTCTTTAGGTGTTTTAACATTCTTCTATTGTAGAGTAACAATATCATCTAGAGGTCTGTTTACCTATTCTATCTATATCTTATATCTATATCTTTTAGTATCAGTATTCATATGTACCCCTATGTACGCAGAGTTGGAATAAAGTAGTTTATTATCTTATCTTATCTCAGTCATAGACTGGCAATGATTCTCTACAGAGTTTTAATATTCTTCTATTGTACAGTAACAATATCATCTCAGTCATAGACTGGCAATGATTCTCTACAGAATTGCGGCAAAAAATTTTCCAATAACAATAAAGATATGAAACAATGTGCCTTAAGGTAACAATAGTGGTTCACTCGATGACATATGTTTGATGTTTATAATTCAAATACTAGTAGTATACAATAATAATACAAGCAATAATGCAAGTTTTCCTGAAATTGTGATTTTGTCCTTTAAATAAAATATTTGTCTTGCCAAATATAGATTGACATTGCTTGAGTTTTGAAGATCTTAGCATCCAGAGAAGTGTGCAAACCTAGACAGTCTTGCAAACTATAGAAATAGATTGCAGATGCAATATCAAATTTTATGATAATTTGAATCATTATATCACCTACGGTTAACACAGGGAACTTCATTTTCCCCATTCTCCTCGATCAACATGTGGAGAATGGGGGATTAAAGTGCACCGTAATTGCGATGAATCAATGGGTATGGCTAGTGTTTATATGCATGTATTCTATAGCTATAGTCTCAATGGTCAATTGGTTAGGCTGTCAGACTTCCAAACTGGACATTGTGAGGTCGAGTCCCAGAGCAGCCAGCCATTTTACATTTGTCTCATTTTCGAGTCATTTTATTTCTTAATTTCATGAATATCTTCACCTCTGGAACTCAGATTTCTTTTAAACTCACACATGTAGTTATTGATGCAATTCCTTTTCGATTGGTGAAAGAATTAGACAGTCTAAGATCAAATTAAGGGAGAAAAGTCTGTTGAATAGGGTTTGGAGATATATAGGTTCTCTGTTATAGAGGCATGGGTGGTGGTTGTAAGCTTGTGTTTATTTTTGGCAAAAATGGTTTTCGCACGGGCCATGATTCGTCAAGAGTTCGGTGGGCTACCGTAGGTAATAATATATTAAATATAAAAATCATGAAGAAAGATTGTGTATTTTGTGTTCTCTATTCATCTCTAATGATGTGCCTCTTAACCTGAACTCGAGGGGAAATCAGAACAAATTCAGGTTAACCGAAAATTCAGCTAAAGAGAACAGATACATTAAGTCTGAAGTCTGCAGGGAAATTGTGAAAGGTTCAGGTTAACTGAAAATCCATTGCTTGAGTTTTGAAGATCTTAGCATCCAGAGAAGTGTGCAAACCTAGACAGTCTTGCAAACTATAGAAATAGATTGCAGATGCAATATCAAATTTTATGATAATTTGAATCATTATATCACCTGCAGTTAACACAGGGAACTTCATAGATGATTCATTTTCCCCATTCTCCAGAAAGTCACTTTATGGTCATACCCAGGTAATAGAGATAGAGAAGAAGGGAGAGAGAGACAGAAAAAGAGACAGAAATGCACTTTATGGTCATACCCAGGACTGGTCAAGAGTTTGGTGGGCTACCGTAGGTAATATATCAAATATAAAAATGAACTTGAGGGGAGTCAGAAAAGTTCAGGTTAACCAAAAATTCAGCTAAAGAGAACAGAAACATTAAATTGGAAGTCTGCAGTTTAATTGCAAAAGGTTCAGGTTAACTGAAAATTCAGGTTATGTGGGTTCATGTTAAGCTGAACATAGTGTATATGTTATGTGTCATGTAAACTGAGCAACTCTTATGTATTTGCAGGTTGTGAGGTGTTGGACGTTACCTACTCTACTGTACCCACTCTACTGATGTTAGGGTTACAATCCTGGATGTTAACAGTCTGCAGAGGTTACAAGTGTGACCTACTCTACTGTACCCACTCTACTGATGTCTGGGTTACAATCCTGGATGTTAACAGTCTGCAGAGGCTACAAGTGTGACCTACTCTACTGTACCCACTCTACTGATGTCAGGGTTACAATCCTGGATGTTAACAGTCTGCAGAGGCTACAAGTGTGACCTACTCTACTGTACCCACTCTACTGATGTCAGGGTTACAATCCTGGATGTTAACAGTCTGCAGAGGCTACAAGTGTGACCTACTCTACTGTACCCACTCTACTGATGTCAGGGTTACAATCCTGGATGTTAACAGTCTGCAGAGGCTACAAGTGAGACCTACTCTACTGTACCCACTCTACTGATGTCTGGGTTACAATCCTGGATGTTAACAGTCTGCAGAGGTTACAAGTGTGACCTACTCTACTGTACCCACTCTACTGATGTTAGGGTTACAATCCTGGATGTTAACAGTCTGCAGAGGCTACAAGTGTGACCTACTCTACTGTACCCACTCTACTGATGTTAGGGTTACAATCCTGGATGTTAACAGTCTGCAGAGGCTACAAGTGAGACCTACTCTACTGTACCCACTCTACTGATGTCTGGGTTACAATCCTGGATGTTAACAGTCTGCAGAGGCTACAAGTGTGGCCTACTCTACTGTACCCACTCTACTGATGTTAGGGTTACAATCCTGGATGTTAACAGTCTGCAGAGGTTACAAGTGTGACCTACTCTACTGTACCCACTCTACTGATGTCAGGGTTACAATCCTGGATGTTAACAGTCTGCAGAGGCTACAAGTGTGACCTACTCTACTGTACCCACTCTACTGATGTCAGGGTTACAATCCTGGATGTTAACAGTCTGCAGAGGCTACAAGTGTGGCCTACTCTACTGTACCCACTCTACTGATGTCAGGGTTACAATCCTGGATGTTAACAGTCTGCAGAGGCTACAAGTGTGACCTACTCTACTGTACCCACTCTACTGATGTCTGGGTTACAATCCTGGATGTTAACAGTCTGCAGAGGTTACAAGTGTTACCTACTCTACTGTACCCACTCTACTGATGTTAGGGTTACAATCCTGTATGTTAACAGTCTGCAGAGGCTACAAGTGTGACCTACTCTACTGTACCCACTCTACTGATGTCAGGGTTACAATCCTGGATGTTAACAGTCTGCAGAGGCTACAAGTGTGGCCTACTCTACTGTACCCACTCTACTGAAACTACATGAGTGCAGTTTGTGCGTTGAAGGGTTTACAGACAGCAGTAGTTTAGAGGAACACCTGCTCACACTCAGCGCTGAGAGTAAATATAAATGTACTGAGTGTGACTATAGGACAGCACAGGCTGGAACCCTGAGGGATCACATGAGAACACACACTGGAGAAAGGCCCTATAAATGTACTGAATGTGACTATAGGGCAGCATGTGCTGGAAACCTGAGGAAACACATTAGAAAACATACTGGAGAAAAACCTTTTAAATGTACTGTGTGTGACTATAGGGCAGCACAGGCTGCATACCTGAGGGTTCACATGAGAACACATACTGGAGAAAAGCCCTACAAATGTACTGAGTGTGACTATAGGGCAGCACAGACTGTAACACTGAGGGATCACATGAAAACACATACTGGAGAAAAGCCCTACAGATGTACTGTGTGTGACTATAGGACAGCACGGTCTGGAACCCTGAGGGATCACATGAGGGCACATACTGGAGAAAAGCCTTTTAAATGTACTGAGTGTGACTATAGGGCAGCAAAGTCTGGAACCCTGAGGGATCACATGAGGGCACATACTGGAGAAAAGCCTTATAAATGTACTGTGTGTGACTATAGGGCAGCACAGGATGTTACCCTAAGAAAACACATGAAAACACATAATAAAGAAGTCCTATAAATGTATTTTGTGTAACTGTAGTGATCTCGTTCGGATTTGTATCCACGCTTACAACTAAATCAAAGGAAGAAAGACGGCACAACCTGTTCACAAGGGTTTATTGTATCATGAGAATTTGCTAGCATAAGCCACACAATCCCGACTACTCTGAGTGTCTCAGCAGCCCAAGACCACCGGTGTCTTAGAGTTAATCACAAACTTGGTAACATTTACACAAGCACAAGGAATGGGAGTGAATATAGAAGAACAACATCATAGAATACATTTAGAAATATGTAGTTCAACCCAGGTTGTTGTATCTGTTGACAACAACAGCTAGACCGCTGTTATATATAAAACAGCACAGCTAAAATGTAATACACACTAAAAGGCCACTTCCGACCAGTACTGCCCCTTGGGGTAGATCAAGTTTTTCAGTATCAAATAGATGTTATATTATAGGGACTTTGTGGAAGTAACCGTGTTCTTATTCAGGTATTATCTGTCGAGATACTCAGGTTGCAAACACTCAGGTTGTTAGCCCGAGTGATGAGTTATTTACCAGCCCTTTATATATATATAAGAATTTTTATTCAGTAATCAAATAATCATACATAAATGGGATGAATCCTTCTACAATGTAGTTATACCATATTTTTTCCGCTATTTCCGTTATTTGAGTTTATATTTCTTTGAAATTGTACTTATATTTGTAATTTATGTCATACTTACCCTGTTTTGGCGTAAATTGTAGCGTGTCGCTAGCTCCAGCAACACATGTGATGGATTCCGGAAGTGTTTGTCGCCACCTGATGGCTACACCCAGAAAATAGTATTTTTAGTTGTGCAATTTTTTACGCCAGATGGCGTATGAGTATTTTTTATGTTTTACTCGATCGACACCAATGTGATTGACGGGTAGTTGTAATACCAGCTGAGCTGAGTAATATTTTCTCTTGAAATTTTATGTTTTGTGATTATTTTTGTTTTGTTTTTGAAACCACTTTATTCAATATGTCAACAAATTCTGCTTCTCTATTCATGGGCGATTAACACTAGTGTACAAAGGCCCTTCTCATCTGTGAGCACTGAAAAATAAAGGCAATGAAGACAGAATAATTATTGTTGTTTCTATGGAACGATTACTAATTACTAAGTACAATATTATACGAAAGAACCTGTGGATGGAAGACAAGCGAGGATGCTACTCGTATTGTCATTACAAGGAGCCTCTAGCTTCGATATCTTAGGTTAGAACCTGTTGCATAAATGATTCAAGATTTCTTAATCAACACAGATTTCCCTAAGGGTCTACTAAAGTAAAAACGTTAAATGTAATTATATTGATATATCTACCACTTGTCTATGAGCTTGCTCCACTCTCTACATTTTCGCTGGGACCACGAATTATACTTCCCGGCTTTTAATAGCACATAGAATCTTCTTTTAATCTCATTGTACAGGTTTTGAAAGGACACATTATTATTATTAAAAAGCTGAATTCTGTGAATGTAGGCCTTGGAACATATGATGAAGTTCACAAAATTGGCCACTGGGTTTGTATTAGGCGTTCCTAACAGGACTGTGGTCTTTGTAAGGAAGTCTCGCAAGAGATCTGGTGTGACCCCAATTGTGAGAAGCTTATCCTTGATATTGACCCACAGGTCTCGTACCTTGTTACAAGTGAAAAAGAAGTGGTCTATGGAGTCTCTTTCATCACAGTAACTACAGATGTCAAATGTTTTAACTCGTATTTGTAGGAGATAAACATTGCATTTGATGGCCCTATGAAGTATTTTGAATTGGAGGGACTGAAGTCTGACATCGTCTGTACACTCATAAGGTATCTGAAACCTGTCGCTCCAATTCATTGACGCTAGTAAGGGATCTTCGTCCCTGAGCACCATATTCCATTTCTGGAATTTTTCATCCCCAGTTTTCTGGGATGCGATGACTGCCTCGTACACTATGGAGGCGTTAACATCATAGATTAGATTAGATTAGATTAGATTAGAAAACTTTTTTATTTGACAGTATGTCGCAAAGAAGAGGGTCTCTCCAGCTAACGGGAGGTTCTCAGCCTCTTTGATGATATTACACTCGATGATATGTAGAGAACAATGACACTCTTATCAATGACCAGAGTGATACTCTACAGTTTTACATTTAATAGTAAGTTCAATCGTGGTACAATATGGCACTCAATGTACATGATAACACACTAGTTGAAAAATGAGATCTGTGGAAAATATGTGATATATTTATAGACAATAGTATAAAAATAAAATGATATGATATAATACGCTCTCTGATGACCTGGTAAAACAGTTATATAAAATAGTCGTCATTCCAGATATGAATAGCTCTAACTTGGTTTTTGAACGCGTTGGTGTCAACAATTAAGTGGGCCACCGTTGGGAGTTTGTTCCATGAGTAAGGTATTCGATTAATTATGGATCGTCTAATTTGTTCAGTTTTTGGGGGTGCGTGTTTCAGGATTTTCCTTCCTTGCTGGAAGTTACGTGTGTTAATATCTCTTAAGTCCATATTCATGGGGTTTTGCGCCAGACGGTGGCCCGCTTGCAACAGGTGGAGCCTGCGGCGGTACAGTAAAGGTAATAGTCGTACATTAATGTGAAGGTCTCGGACACTCTCCCTGGAGGGCAGTTTGTAGATGATTTTCAATATTCGGTTTTGAAGGATTTGCAGGCGATGGAGGTTAGCTGCAGTATGAGAGTCTTGGAATAGGTCTGCCTGATCGATGATCGGCAGGACCATAACTTTATATATCATTATGAGGGTGCTTTGTGGTATTTTATCTCGCAGTTTCGAGAATTGCCAACATTTGTAGTTGAGCATTTTCGTTAACTTTGAGATGACACTACCAAATTTTAGAGAACTGTCAATTTCGACGCCTAGGTACTTGTAAGTAACAACATCGTCTAAGGTAGTGCCGTCCAGGGATATCATGTGCTCAGGTTTGTCAGCTAGTCTTTGAGCGTTCCACCTCGTGCCTTGTATTGGGCGGTGAAATATGGTTTGAATTTTGGATTTAGAAAGGTTGAGGGATATTTTGTTGTGCCTGGACCATTGACTCAATGAATCAAGGTTCTTTTGGAGCTGTTCTGTAACTTTAATTAGATCTGAACCGGATGTGTAGATGATGGTATCATCCGCGAACATTTGGATTTTAGCATCTTTTATTTGATTTGGAAGATCGTTGATGTATACGTTAAACAAAACGGGTCCTAGGGTGGTACCTTGAGGTACTCCACAGGTTACGCTTTTAAGTTTAGAGGTTGATTTATTGACGGTTACTTGTTGCGTACGGTCGGATAAATAATCATGAAACCAGGCTAGTTCTTTTCCCTCAAGGCCGAAAGATTCGAGTTTGTTTAAGAGTTTAGAATGGTTTACAGTATCGAAAGCCTTTCTAAGGTCGAGGTAGGCGGCTCGGACTAGCTGACCTTCATTAAGTGAGTGGTATACATTAGACATGAAGCTGATTAAGGCATCCTGAGTTGAGCGACCTTTCCGGAATCCATATTGGAATTGATACAGTAAATTAAAATCGTCCAGGTGTTGAGTCAATTGACCATGGATTACTTTTTCGATAACTTTGGCTGGTAGTTGAATCATAGATATGGGTCGGTAGTTCCCCGGGTCAGTTTCATCACCCGCTTTAAATATAGGGGTTACCTGTGATTGTTTCCATGGGGCAGGTAGTTTTGATTGGTTAACTGACATATCAATCAACTTTTTAAATTGAGGAAGTACGGATATGAGGGCTTTCTTCAGCAACCAGGCAGGCATGTCTGGTATACCAGATGACTTTGATGAGGAGATACTTGAGATTATCTTTTCCAGCTCGTTTAGTTGGACAGGGGCATAGGTGAATTTATGTGGGGATTGGTGGAGGGGCACTAAGTTTATGGTGGGAGTTGGTTGTGGGATCGTGGCTGCAAGCTTGTCACCAATAGTGGCGAAGTAGTCATTGAAATGGTCAGGGACATCAGGGGGTGGGACTTGTTGTTGGTTTCTACTAAGGTTGATGGTTGTTTTAGTGTGTTTTTCCTTATCACTCACTAAAGGGGAGATGATCTTCCAAAATTTCTTAGGATCGTTTGTATTTGCTTCAATTTGTTCCTTAAGGTAATTATTTTTAAGGTTCCTAGCCTGATGGTTAACTCGGTGCCTTAGCGCTTTTGCTTGGTCTATTAAATTTGGATCCTTAAGTTTTTTTGCGCGCCTAAATAGTCTGTCTCTTTGTTTCATAAGAGCAAAAAGATCTCTAGTAATCCAAGGTTTTCTGGCCTTAACTTGTTTCATTTCAGTTATGGGGCATAATTGGTCAATGACCTTGGTTATATTATTAAGCATTAGTTTCCAGTAAGTGTCGGGATCATTGGTATCAAGTAGATTATCCCAGTCCAGGGCCTTCAAAGTTTGGGAAAAATTCGTAGGGTTATAGTTTGCATACGACCTACATTTGAAGGTTATTCTCCTGTAGGTCTCTTTTTGCTTTTTTAGTATTATATAGGTAGGTTTGTGGTCGCTAATATTAATGTCTATGACTCCATGACTCTGTACAATTTTCGAGTCCGTATAGATCAGGTCAATAGCTGTCTCAGAGGATAGGGTAATTCTGGTAGGGGTGTTTATTAGTTGCTTCAGTGAGGCATGGTGCTCGAGGGATAACATTAGTGTTTTGCTGTGGGAAGGTTTTAGGTAGTTAACATTAAAGTCCCCAACCATAATTGTATCGTTTTTGTTGACTATGAGACTTAACGTATTCTGGAGGGCTGCTATGGCGGTACGCAGATCACCATTGGGGGGGTGATAAGCATTTATTATATTGATCTTTTTGTTTGGGTTTATTTCAACAGTTACTGCTTGAATTTCTATATCGTAGGTGCTTTGGAAAGTATCCGTACTGCCCGGGGTTACCTTGTATTTATCTTGGACATAGATTGCAAGGCCTCCACCTGTTTTTTTATCTGTTTGACGGTCATGGCGATAGATGTTATACCCTTGAATTTTTAATAATTCATTATACACTTTGTTGCTAAGCCATGTTTCATTCAGGCAGATAATGTCGAGGTTATATAGTTGCGTGAGAACATCAAGTTGTGCTGATTTATTCATCAGGCTTCTAATATTCAAAGACATTAACTTAAATCCCTTAGCATCTTTAAGTTTAGTGTCTTCAGAGAGCGGTCTTAACTCATTTTCAGTAATGGTCGGTGTGTACAATCGAGCGGGGGGCTGGAGGAACGAATGACCTCCTCAAAATGGACATGAGGTCATTAGAGTTGGAAATATGATCATTGGACGTGTCAAATAATTTCAGTACTAAATGTTTATCTCCAAACAGAGTATATAAAGTACAATGTAACAAAACATAACAGGCGCTATCGGCGCGTACCAGCAGTATTCCTATATACATATGTAGGGGGCACTGTTCAAATCAAGATTAATCAAGATCATTAGAGTTGGAAATATGATCATTGGACGTATCAAATAATTTCAGTACTAAATGTTTTATCTCCAAACAGAGTATATAAAGTACAATGTAACAAAACATAACAGGCGCTATCGGCACGTACCAGCAGTATTCCTATATACATATATAGGGGGCACTGTTCAAATCAAGATTAATAGGGTCTTAATAACACCTATCATGAGGAAATACCAAACAACGAAACATAACTGGGTCAGGTATTCTTTTCAAGGTATGTGTATATAAGCATTTGGCTAATACATAGATCGAGGTCGAGGTAGGCCCGAGCGAAATAGGCGGGTAGACATGGACGGATGACATGTATCAGTAATATATATAAAACATATATGAGACAGGACGTATTAAATAAGATATGTTATCATTAACTCTCCGCCAATCAGCAGGAGCTGATCAAATCAAGATTGGTAGGGTTTTAATAACACCTATCTCAATAAGATAAGATACCAGACAACAAAACATAATTGGGTCAGGTATTCTTTTCAGGATATGAGTATATAAGCATTAGGCTAGTACATAGGTCGGGGTAGGCCCGAGCAACATAGGCCGGTAGTCATGGACGGGTGGCATGTGTCAGCAGTATATATAGAACCGGACGTATTATATTAAGAAATACTATCGTTAATTCTCTACTAGTCGACACATATTCAGTTGAGCAGAAGATACCTAAGAACATAACATAACTTAACAGGGCTCAGGTATTCTTGTCAGGTTTCAAACGACATGTGAGTAAAATAACTAGTAGCATAGCATATAAAATGAGTTTTGAGTCTGGTTTCCTCAAAGGAATTAAGGTAATGTCACTTAGCGTGTTTTGGATGACATCTAGGCTACATCTAGGCGAATTACTGCTTTGGCGATGTGTTTGGCCCATAGGTCGAGTCCTGTCATGTCTAAGTGGCAACGGTCGGTTCCCAACTTGTAGTAGTGGAATTTTTTCCCAGTCGAGGTGTTATGGTGGATTTGGTCGTGGGTGGGTGGTGTCGGTACTTGGTTTAGGCTGTTTCTGGCAAATATCTTGCGGTTAATGGTTAAGATGGTCTGGTTCAGGGTGTCTTGTTCAGGATGAATATAGCCAGGCGAACGCGTGTTATACCATCCCAAGTCTATCCCGATTAGAGGGCAAAATATGACCGGTGCTTGGTAGGGATACATTACGTATCTTGCATGGTCCTGGACGCTAATAAGGTCTTGTTCGTAGGTTTCCTCAGCGTCTTGGATTGAGGTAAAAGACAAACTGACCTCTTTGTTTGTGAGTCGCGGGTGGTTATGGTGCATAGGCCGCTGGTGTAAATGATGGCTAGAGGCCTTTCGCGTGCAATGAGGTCTGCAGCAAGGTAAGCCGAAAGCCTCAATGAGGCCCCGGGGTATGAAACCACTTTCATACGCTGGTAGATGTGGTTTGGCAAATATGATACAAAATATGGTGCAAGATTGCGTGTGCGGGAGTCCCCTATGATAAGGATTGGTCGGGCCATTGTATAGGCGAGAGTCTGAAAAGGAATTAAATAAATTCAAGCTTTAGTTCGCCGAGGATTACACCGAATTTGTTTTCGCCCCTCGTGGCTGTGACCGGGTCAAAAGCTGGGTCGTAGAGCTTATAACCGGTCCCCCATTTCTTGTCTAATGTCATTTCATAGAAATTGTCAAAGGTATTGCCGGTCAGTTTATCCTTGAGAGAAGGGTTTTGAAGGAATTTTTCACGAACTATGTTCTTAAGCATTGTTTCCTCACCTTTGTACCAAGTTTCGGTTGTTTGGATTCCAGATGCTACGCGCTTCACTTCATATAGGTTGTCAGTGAGTAGCAATTCAGTGGCGAGTTTCGCATTTTTTTCTGTCGGATTTGAGAGGGCTTTGGCGTGTTGAAAAGCCTGTTCCGAGGAAGAGTATTTTATGTCGTCAAACCAAAAGGTGCATGGGTAAAAGTTTGATAAATACACAAACTCGCCTTGAAATCCGATACCATTATTGCCTGGGAAGGTCTGTGTTTTCGTACTTTCAGGGCTAGCTTCGCTTGGGAGCAAATGTAGGTCTTCATAGAAGAACTGTTTACCTTCGTAGGCTATGTAGGTCAACCGCGTGGTGGGGGGGGGGGGGCGTGGTCGTTTGGAACGATCGCTGCGAGCTTCTTCCCACATTTGCGAATCAATGCACTTTGCTTCTGGGTTAGTTCGGGTAAATCCCTATTAATCCAGAGTTGTTGGTTATTGGCGTGAGCTTTTATGTCCCGTGCTGACTGTAGAATTTGGTCTTTGCGTATTAAAGTATCAACAGTTAGAAGAATCGGTCGTGTTTTGTTCTTCTTGTATTTACCAAGTCTGTAGACTGCTTCAATATCGTCGATCTCGAATGTTTGCACGGTGGGGTTAATTAGTGCTCTCATTTTTTCTGGGAGTTTCTCATGTGTTTGTTCCTGGACTCCGTCAATTACTAGGTTAAATTTTCTTGACTTGACATCAAGTGCTTCAACCTTGTAATTCGTTGTTTTGAGTTGATCACGCATTTTTTGGTTTGACCTGATTAGGTCAGATACCAATTTTTCCAGGTGGGCTTGTTTGTCACCGAATGCTGTCATGGGGTCACCGAATGGTGCCATAAGGTTACCAGCTAGAGGTGGACCAGTTGGGTAGGGACCAGCGTGCAACTGAGGTTGTTGCAAAGGGTCCGGAGCTAAGTCCCTAATCATGGTTTCAAAATCATCGATTTTTTGGTCAATCTCGGTTTTGTACTGAGTAATGGATTGTGCATTAACTATGTCTTGGAGGTCACCCAGTTTTTTATCGAGATCCTCTTTGTATTCGGTGATTGCTTGGGCAGATACTTGGGATGCGGTTTGTATGTCGGGCTGAACTGCATCTCGAATGAATGAGGTAAGGACGTCATCGGCGATTTTTTTCTCTACTTTCCCAACTCTAGTGTCAAGATTACCAAATCTCAGATTGACAGATAATTTGTATGCCTCAAATTCGTCAGTTAGAGATTGTATGTCTCCAGTTATTGTGGCTGTCTGGTTGGCAGCCAGGGTTGAATTGTGTTTTTTGAGATCTGTCACCACTCCGATCATGAATTGTTGGAATTGTTCCTGATCGAAGGTAGGGGGTAGGGTAACATTGAGGGGTGGAGATGGTGGGGGTGGTGGTGGTGGTCCCGGTAGGGGTGAGGTGAGGGTAGGGCCAGGGCCAGAAGAGTGAATTTGTGGGAGGTCATGGGAATCGACTGGTGGCACGACTTTGTTGTCATCCATGTTGTTGTTGTCGAATAGACTGGCTGACCTTGACCTTTCATGCATTTCTTGGGTTGGGGGTTCAATATCGGAGGAATTAAGTCCTGAGTGGGTTTCAGACATTGGGCTAGAAGGGTTGTGGGGTTGTGGTGTAGAATGGGTGGGTAAAGTGGGGTTGCGGGGTTTTGCAGCGTTCAATTCACTTGTAAGTCGCCTGAGAGCCAACGGTGGCTTGACCACCGGTGGTGGGGTGAGCTGGGTGGGCGATAACTGAGTAGTCCGGGTCGACATGAATGAGTTTTATCGAAATACTCCAAAGTTCAGATTTTAGTCAAAGTTAGGAACAAAGCACAGTAATGTTACTCCTTTGTAACTTGTATTGTCCTGGTTTTTGTTTGAAATAGCACAGTTATAAGTGTCCAAATGAGTAAAGGTCGTCCGCTGACTCGTTAGCCGACCGTCTCAGTGGGTACCATATTGTTCGATCCAAATTTTCAATTTTTTTTGGCCAATATAAAAGTATGTCTTTTGGACATTATTTTGGTTGACACCGATTTCCCCCCTGAGGAGCTGCAACCACGGCTGGTTGTTTCACAGGTATATCCTCAGAATTTTTAATTTCTTTAAAATCAGCTTTTAGGCCCATTTTCAGAAATTTGAGGGGGTATGCCAAGGACATTTTTTTTTTAAAGATTTTATTTAAACTTGGGTACCGGCTCCCCTTTTCGGGGTTAGTTCTGCCGGGCCAAAATGCAGCTGGTTTGATTACAGATTGAAATGAATGTACATATATACAGATCCGTTTTTTTATGTGAGAATAGATATACAGTCATACATCAATATATAATTATAGTATGATAATTTTAAGAAATGTAATGTAGATCAGGTTAATTATCTCTTACCAGCCATGTTTCTATGTATTTACATAGCATTAAGTAAAGATTAGCGTTTTATATCTTTAATCTGAGACCTTTGTGTATTTTACTTGTGGGATTTAGGTTATGTGCCTAAAGATTTTAGTAGTTTACACGTTTCAATAGATTATAGTCATGTGACCCGCGAAAGCTGTCAATGCACGCATCGCTGCTATGAGTGAACCTGAAACCCCTCGCAACTAAGGCCGGATCACCACTCTTACATCAAACTTTATTTTAGTACCTTGGTGATACCCAGTTAAGATCCATAAGATCAAATAATCTTTTTTTCTAACCGTTTATTCAATAATTACTATTTGTACTGCTTTGTAGCTCAAACGACTGTTTGATCTACAAAGAGAGGAGAGAGCTATGCTATGCTATCTCTTATATTATTTAATTCTTTTTTATAGTAAAGCACTGTATATATTGTGTATTGTGTAGTATCCCCCCCCCCCCCCAGCCCGCACAGTGTGTGACTGGCCTGCGTGCCCAGTCATGTGGGTGACCACCGTGACACCACCATGTTCATGAATAATCACTAGTTACAACGAAGTCCTTGCTTTGACCAGACCTTCTTCTTCCACAAACTCCCTATAATATAACAACAATAGATAATGAAGAAAACTCTCTAACGCTAGGGAGTAATAATTTGAAACCAGTGAATGAATATATGTTGGCCTGATCATGGACACAAGCCTCTCCTTCAGACAACATATACAAACATCAGGAACAAGGTGAAGGTTAACACACCATTGATGCAGATACCACTTAAAGATTGGTGAAAGAAATGAGTAGAGGCAGCTTTGGAAAATTAAAATTTTATTTTAATAAATTTGTTTATATAAAATATAAATAAATAAAAGGTGGTTGTAAAATTGGTAAATAGATTTGTATAAAACTGAAAGATTTGATGTAAATTGATGATAATTGATTAAATGAAATTTAAATGATTAATTAGTGGGAGAGGAGAGATGAGAAAAAGGTGTGGGTGGGTGGGAATTTAGAACCATATAGGTTGGTAGGCGAAGGTGAAGTGAGAGGCGAGGGGCCGGTGTGTTTGAAAGTGTGACCGGTCACATGGGTTAGTGGTGTGAGTAGTGGGAAAGGGAGGGGGTGGTGGTTATGCCCCAATGCCCGGTCATCGCCAAATGCAATGACCCGAAAATTACGTATATGGTGACTTTAATGAAACTTGATCTAATTTTGATTTGAAAATCTTATTCATCGACCAGGGTACATGTGAAAAAAATCCGACAAACGGGTCAACAAGCATATAAAAATACAGTGTAGTTTGACAATGTAGAGTACACATTACTGTCATAACAGAACAGTACAGTTCAACAGAGGACAAATCGATAACTATACATTACGGTACAGTTTTACATTACAGTTCAGCCTTACAATGATAATAAAGAATAATAGGAATAATGTAATTAGTCTCGTAGGAGTATTTCAGGTCTTTACAGTTTGATAAGGGTTTAATTGTTAACCGTGCAACTCAGTATAGCCTTATAAGTAAAGAACTCACTGATTATTATAGAGACAGTTGATATAGGTCTTATAAGTAACCATTCAGTACAGAATAGTTTTACAATTTGAAATTATTACAGCCCAAATTCACAAAAATATTAAATCTATCTATCCATCCATCAATCTATCTATCCATCCGTCTATCACATTATTATATATATATATATATATTATTATTCTGTCCTGCTAATGTTATAAATGTACCAGCGCTGGAACGCTCCCAGTGAAAGGTCTCAAAACACCAAAAGATGGCACCACCACAAAAGTCATATAGCTTTCTGGTAAGGAGAAATGTGAATACTGGATGATTAGTGGCTAATTTAGAAATGGATTTTTAGAGGAGATTCCTGCAAAAAATCAGGAGGGTTGCTAGAGTGATTTTCAAATACATGACATAAATAAAGACTGATCCTTATGAAGATTAGAACATTTTAGAGGGTTTTGAATATGGGTCTGTTTTTGTTGTGATTCAGTCAGTGCAGACCTGCAAGCATGGAGGTATGTCAACAAATACAAGTCTAGTTTGATTTTTTCAGGGTTAACCTACCCTGATAAATTTATATATTACTCATATAAGATGGGGCTAGTGGAATTAGGGCCTGAAATAGTTGGGATTTCGCTCTGATTACTTGATTTAGGCTGACATGCTACATTAAACTATAGAGCTTTTGGTGGTCTGAGACCTATAGAGTAAACATTGGCTATTTCCCAATGATGTGTATACAGGATGAAAAACGTTATTTTTGCATACTTTTCAGGCTGAATTTGAGGCTTGGTGTGAGTTGCACCTAAATAAACTATTAGAAAAGTGTTTCCCAACCCCTATTGGATGTCTGTTATGGGCCGGCTGCACCACATCAGCAGGCTACGGCCAGAAACGCTTTAGTGTCCCACAGATGGGGATAAGGGGAAAGGTTTTTTATGTGCATCGGCTGGCATTTTCTTTAAAAAGACGTTATTTTAACCTACCCAGTAACGAGGAGCATATGGAGGTGTCACACCTGTGCCACAACAGGCTTTGCTGCACACCCGAACACCTTATCCTTGAGTCGCATGAGTCCAATGCTGAGCGACAATCATGTAGGGCGATCGGTCGCTGCACAGGACTGCATAATACGGCCTGCATTTTTTTAGGTGAAATACGTATAATATTGAGAAATAATTCACAGTTCTGGTTGGCGTACATATTCATCACCGTTTCACATGAGTTCATCCCTTCCCTAATAGTTATAATTTAAAGTTTCTGTTGCTTTTCACTAATAAGTCTACTAATAAGTCTACTGTATTTATTTTTCACTGTCAGTCCTCCTTCCCCTCAATTTCACACCCTCCACAGTTTCATCCTTGGCATATGAGTGCTCTATATTAGCTATGAAGCTTGCCTTTTGCCTTATAGACCTTCGCTGTTTGTACAAGCTTCTGCGGTTTTTGCTTGTGAGACCGCCACTCTTATAACATTGCTCATTGCGAGCCTGGTCATATGTGGCATAAGCAATGTTTCTCCTCTTTGCTCTACTCCTTTTATAAGATATTGATGCCTGTCTGACCTTATCCAATTTAGCTCTTTTATCTTTCGTTTTAAGCTGTTTTGTGACCCTGCTACACCTTGAAATGGGGGCTCCTACGGAACGGCAAAGTTCAAGCAGGGACTGCCCAGGCAAATTGTTCATCGAGTGGACTGCAGCATGTGCCCGGCCCGATGAATTCCTGCAGAACTCAAGATGTTTAGGTAGAGACTTAGTTAAGCCCCTGTTGCTGGCCTCGCACTTGTTCTGCGTGCGGTTAAGATAAGTCTTTTCCTGTGCATCTTTGCCGAATCGTAGTGTTAAGCATTTTGCAAGTTTTGCAACGTCCCCTTTTGCTGGCTTAATTAAGGTGTTATCTGGATTGTTGTATTCCTCGTGTGCAGGTATGAACGGTCTGGCCCACCGCTTGTCTTTCCTACACACTAAAGAAAAGTCAGAGCATAGGCGATGGTCCCCTTTGTAACATGCTATGATAGCGTCTGGGGTGTTTTGAAGGCATTTTATCACCTCTGCGCAGTCTCCGCTATGGGTGTCTGAAGCAGCCTGTAGTTCTGCCTGGCATCTCATGGCAAGATCAAGGGCAAACCTCTGTTTGTACCGCTCTTTATCTGTCTGTAGTCACCCTGGAAACATAGATTTAGAGAAGCTGGTGTACTTTAGCATTCTGTTCTGGCCCTTGGTTAAATGCTTTGTACAGCTAGACAGCTGAGCATTGATTTCCCTTGCTGCTAAATGGGCATTGCTGTCACCGTCAAGTGTAACCAAATCAATGCTAGGGCCTCCTGAAGATGAAATGGAGCATTTCGTAAGACGTTAGCAGTACAGCCAACTTTATGCTCCTTTCCCCTACAAGAGCAAAGTTTGGAATAAACATTTGCCGATATGATTTTCAGCTACCAAGTAGGTGGTCCTTGTTGCTGGCTGAGTAGGCGTCTTTCCAACACAACTGCTAAGCCGATTATTGTACGTCCCATCTGCCTCCACTGCTATACCTGCAGATGCTGGTTGTCCCATTTTCTTATTAAGCACTTGCAGGTTTTTAATCCTCCTTGTCATGTCTTTCTTATTTGTTCTTTCAATGATGGGATTGACACGATTGGAAGCCTTTTGCATGGAAGACCTAGCCAGGGCAGCAGTGTTGGTTGAACTAATAATGTCTACAATGCCAGTGTTCCCTATTCCTTGTCGGGCAGCACCTACCTGGAGCCCTACATTTGGTCCGGCTGACTTTCTGCCTCTCCCCACTCTAGCTACTTCGTCATTCGTTGAGTATATAAGCAAGATGGCGGAGAGAGAGAACGTCCTTTCACATCGCTGCTCCTACAACAAGGGAAATATTTGGATTTAAGCTTCGAATCTGGGATTTTCCTGATCATCTTTTGGCCAGCAATAGCCGTCATCTCATCCTCATCATGTCAGCTATGTATTTTATATCTCAATATTGTTGAAATCACCTATTTGAACTTTCTTCCGAATGAATCAGTCGGTACGTACGGGGAATCCATTGTTTGCACACACATAATGCCACCGATCGCTAGGGCCTGCTTACATGTTCTCTAGGTTCATTGAACAATCGCAAAGAGTAATTGAATTGCTTCCCAAATACCTCTCTTTATACGATCGCCAGACTTTTTTCTTATTGTTTCCTAAGGGAGATAATAGAATCGTTGCATGTATTATATACGTTAAAATAACCGGCATTACGATCGCGCATATACAACCTCTTTGGAAACGTACACACAGCATAACAACAATCAATATGGACGACCTAACAGAGCGAGTGAGAAGCCTAGAGTTAAAACATGAGAAAATGGAAAAATATGTAGCTTATTTAGAAGATTACTGCATATCTCTAGATTCCAACCAACGCAGTTCTAATGTAATACTAAATGGACTGGAAGAACAACCTGGGGAAAACGATAGGGGTAGCAGAAAAACATTCGATCTTGTCTGTAATTTGCTTGCAGAAATCGACGACACTTTTCAAGCCAGAGATATTGAATATGCAACTAGGTTGGGCAAACTGACAGGAACAAAAGAAAAAAGAAGTAGAAATATTCTCATAAAATTTGTATCCATTGCCACGGCCAATAGAATTAATTGGAAGAAATCGTCTCTCAAAGATTCAGATACCAAAGGATTATACATTAATCCCGATCTACCACCCAAAGTGGCTCAGCGACAGGCCGACATGCGAGCGATCGTAACACATGCCCGAGCAAAAACAATCGACGCTAGACTTGCCAAGGGCAAGGTAATTGTTGCTAACTCGACCTACGATTACAAGCAATTGCATGACATACCTGGGGGCCTGTCCATTATTGAAACTAAAACTAGACCAATAGTACAGGGTATCGGTTTCCAGGGAGAGATGTCACCTCTGTCAAATTTCTACGAAAGTGAGTTTAATTTCGATGGGAATCACTTTCATAATGCTGAACAAGCGTTCCAGTACTCTAAAGCCTCCATTGTGGGCAATGAAGCAGCAAAAAGGCAACTCAAAGAAACGACAGATCCTCGAGAATGTAAAAAAATTGGAGAAAGGATTGGAACGAATGAAGCATGTAACAACATGCAGATTGAAAGAATGAGAGATATATTAGATGCTAAATTTGCCCAAAACGATGAACTAGCTGTTTTTCTGGTTTCAACTAAGGGAAATAACCTTATTGAATGCACGACTGACAAATTCTGGGGTGGAGGACTATCCATTTCATCGAACAAACTAAATATTCCCAAAGCAAAAATCCCTGGCAAAAACAGACTGGGAACAATTCTAACTGAGGTTCGCACGGAAATTATTCGTGAAAATGTACATCAACCACTGGTACAACTCATGACCCGCTTCGCTGAAAAGCCAACTGGACAAGGAAGAGGTAAAGGTAGGGGGAGGGGGTTTGCAAATCAAGGCACTTTCATGAGGGGTTTGAATGGCAGAGGCCGATCACCAACTGGGGCTTTTGGACGTGCAAACACCTGGAACAATAACGGACAGATCAGGCATTACGAAGAGGACGTTTGGGCAGAGTACATGGATAGAGCGCAAGACAGAGACGAAGGACAATTTGAAGAACAAGAGAACGAGGAAGAAGGAGGAGAAGCCTAAAGATGTACAATATAACAGATAAGAACTATCCTGACTTTCTCATTTTTACTGACTCGCGCGGCAGACATCTGCAGAATTATTTAGAAATGCCAAACGTCCTTGTCTTCGTTTTTCCGGGTGCCAGGATAATGGATCTATACATACAGGTTAAACTAACCTTACTTAATGAGAATTTATCACCTAAAATGATTATGATTATGGGTGGTATCTGCGATATCACAATCCGTAGATGGTCTGACAGAAAAGTAACCCTACGAAATAACGCAGTCGCAGCCGCCGCAAATTCTATCCTCGACAAAATAAGGAACGTATGGCTTGAAGCAGAACAATCCTTCCCGGATATTTTGTTCTCATTTCCTGGAATTTGCGGCATGGACATGGCCAAATATAACAGACAACCAAGTAATCCATCACAAGCCCGCCTTAATCAAATTGTTAACATGATCAACATGCAACTTCTCAGCTGGCATGTGTACAAAGGAATCGTTTTTCCTACACTAACAAGCAGAGTTCATAGACGCACAAGAACAGCGGTTCACCAATTTTACAACTATATGCACGATGGACTCCACCCAGGAGAAAGACTTCTCAAAGAATGGGCTATCAATATAAGAAGATTCTACAAGAGAAACATAACCATATGTTAATTAATGAAACATTAATGCAACCCATGAAAATGGCAAATGCCAATTCATGCTTTTCAAGCTTCTCATGTTTTTCATGTTTCTTAAATTACCAGGCTCTCTCTCCTAGCATACTATTACATCTAATATGTCTGCTCGAACATTTTTCATATAACCTAGAAGAAAACGGTTTTCATCTGAACCTACTTCTTTTTGAAATGTGTCCGGTCCAAAAAAACCGCGCCCGCGTATGCTATATAAGAAAAGTCTATGCTCCGCCCACTTTACATGCAAGCGTACACAATGATAAGACATCAATGTTTGCACCATACCATTGGGAATATAACACAATCTCTTTCATTAGCAACTACATGGCAAATGCCTATAGTTGTACTTATAGTTCACGAACTTATTGTCATTACCTATTGAGAAACTGTATCTATAACAACGGGTTAATTATTATAAGGACCTCATACATGAAAGGCACATGCCTACCAATTAAAAATTGCACCATAACTTGCTTTTCTGACCTCTTTTTACAGATGAAAAATAGGGTCCATGACTTAGTGGCAAATGCCATTCATAATGCATTGGAAACTATTCTTGAATACTCTATGTATGGACCGTACTACTACGGTAGGGTCAACTTGAAAATGTATATTGTCATCAGTGGCAAAGGCCATTCACAAAAACTAGTTAAGATATATCCGTACAATTATAATATGAAGTACATACTCATAACTACATCATGGGTATAAAACTAGATGAATTGACAAAAATAAAAGGGAAAAAGTTCATTCACATGAATGTACGCTCTCTTACCAGTAAAATACATCTTCTACAAGCAGATTTTACTGACTCTAACTATGAAGTGATTACCTGTACGGAATCATGGCTAAACAAAAGAAATGAAAACTCCATACTCAACATTAAAGGCTATACCATTGAGCGGAATGATAGAAAAATAGCAAAAAATGGTGGAGGCATAATTTGCTATGTAAACAATGTACTTGAGTATGAGGTGGTGGAAAATGCTAACATGAGTGACGAAAATTTAGAGCTACTTGTCATAAGACTAAAATACAAAGAGATGAAAGATATCATATTAATGAATACATATAGGGCTCCATCTAGCAATAAGAAAGTAGCCACAGACTGTCTCTTTGAAAAATACAGACAGGTAGAAAATGATCACAAAAATGCAAATATATTTATCATTGGCGATATCAACATTAATTGGCTGGCTATAGACAATGACACAGCCTACTATAAAGATAAAATAATCACTAATGGCTTAGAACAAATGATTAACAGTCCTACAAGATTCGGTGATAATCCCACACTGATCGATCATATTCTTGGCAACTCAAAAAACATTAAATCATCAGGAACACTGATTTATTCCATCAGTGACCATCTACCAGTTTATATGGTCTACAAAAAAGGTAAAGAAAAGCTTAAAAAAACACTAGTAAAGGGAAGATCATATAGGAGGTATACACCTCAACAAATGGAGGAACAACTCCTAGCGTTGGATTGGGACCCATGTCTCAATGAGCAAAATCCAGATAAATCCTGGGAAATGCTGTACAATAACATTCTGACAATCCTAAACAAATTATGTCCAATTAAAACTTTTTATGTCAATGCCATACCCACACCCTGGGTAACTCAGGAACTACTAGAACTAAAACACGATAGAGACTATTTCCTACAAAAATACACTAAGTCCAGGGATATTAATGACAAAATCAGAGCAAACCAATTAAGAAATCAAGTCAACTCTGCCTTCAAACGTGCAAAAAACAACTATGTAAAAACGAATCTAAGGCTGAATAATAATGATCCCAAAAAATTCTGGAGAATAATCAGCGATTTAATACCAAGCAAAGCTGGCAAATCGGTCAAGCAGGTTGTTGATCCTGTAACTGGTATTCTGGCATCGCCTGAAAAAAGCACTGATATAATAAATGAGTTTTTCGTTTCAATAGGAAAAAATATTAATGAAAATGCTCCCAATGTTAGGAACCCAGATACTATGATACAAACCAGGTACCCTCCCTTAGCTATTGAAACACCTGACTTAGAAGAAATCATAAAACTAATAAATGAAATTGACATAGGAAAATCATCAGGTTGTTCAAGCATTAATGCAAGAGTTTACAAAGACGCTCTAAGGGCAGTTCCAGGAATACTGAGACATATCATATATAGAACAATAAGTACAAACTCATTTCCTAGAGCTTGGAAAATGGCCCTGGTAACGCCTTTACCTAAGAAGGGTGACACAACCTTAGTTGAAAACATTAGGCCAATATCACTAATACATGTGTGTGGCAAGATAATGGAAAAAATTATAAACAGAAAACTAATCCCACATCTGGAAAATAATAACTTACTCTCACCGAATCAGTTCGGCTACAGAAAAGACAAATCAACTGCTACCTGTGTTGCCTCCCTACTAGGGAAAATCCTTTCAGCTTTTAATAGGAAAGAATATATATGTTGTACATTTTTTGATTATAGAAAGGCTTCCGATTGCGTACCCCATGCCCCATTATTAGACAAATTAAAGTACTATAACATAGACAAAAATTTTGAAGATCTTCTCAAGAATTACTTGAATGGCAGAGGCCAACAAGTCCGAATAATGGAGAACAAATCCCAAATAGCTCAGATATCCACAGGAGTGCCTCAAGGCTCAATCTTGGGTCCTTCCCTGTTTATACTGTATATTAATGATGTAAATAATCTTCCTCTAGAAGGAGAGATCAGGCTATATGCCGACGATATTGTGTTGCTGAATGTAGAAAAGAACTACAACAAATTATTAGAAAACACAACAAAAGACTGTAATAGAATCATACAGTGGAGTAGTTTCAACAAACTAAGCATCAATATTAGCAAGACAAAGAGTATGTTCATAGGTAACAGGGCACAACTGAAAATGCACAATAATGAAATACCACTTCAACTGGATAATAATAATAACATCGATTGGGTGACCAAATTTAAATATTTAGGAATAACCTTACAGAATGATTTACACTTTGACACCAGTTTTAAAGATCTGATTGGACAGGCATCTGCCAGACTAAGAACGATACAACTTATTAGATCATCTCTGACAAAAAATTGTGCACTGTTACTTACAAAATCTATGGTATTGTGCTATTTTGATTATATTAGTTTTTGCTATCTATCGCTGAACAAAAACTCCAGAGATAAAATACAAACAATACAAAATAGGGCTCTAAAAATAGCTATGGGACTACCCAGATTATACCCAACTCTTGAACTTCATAGAATGACTACAAGCATGTACTTTGAACAAAAAATGGAATTTGAACTGTTGAAACTGATCCACAAAGATATATTTACAAACAATAATGATAGAATTTTTGAGCAAAAACCTATTGGAAGGACACGAAGATTTGATGGTATAGTCCTTAATCAAAACATACCGAGATATGATCTATATAAAAAAGCCTTCTTATATCATGGTGCAGGTATATGGAACAATCTGCCACCTCACATCAGACAGCAACAAGACCCTCTGTTGTTCAAAAAACTGATCAAAGAAACCTTTCAAGTATGACTTACTGAGTTAGAAATTTTTCTTTCTACAATTTTTTCTATTCCTTGATTTATTATCAAGGATAACAACTTAGGTACCAAATAGGTACTTTCGACACTTGGTACACATGAACATATTTATATCATCTTTTCTCTCATACTTATTCTGTTCCCATCTCATCTCATATCATTCCACACCTACTAATTATTTTCCTTTTTCTTTCTTTCTTATTATTATTATTATTATTAATAAATTTTTTCACTTCTTCTAGTATTATTGTTTAAATTTTTTAAAAATATCTTTTAGGTAATCCCGGATTGTAAGCTTAAAACTCTGAATATGACCCTGTGCATGCTAAAATGCCAGGGCCGGGGTGGAAATCGATCAACATGATCGATCCCCAAATTTGAAAGGGCAGGCACATGCCTAACCCTGATTGTTATCACCTGGATAAATAAAGTATTAAAAAAAAAAAAAATAGAGCTTGTGTGAGTCAGAAACATAACCGCACATGGTGCATTTTAATGCCATCAACCAGCATAACCCCCACTTTTGTGCTTGGAGCTCATCCCATTCCAGATCACCAGTGCAAGATCTGGACTTTTCCATGTGTTGCTTGAATGCATGATTAAATAAACTTGCTGTTTTCTGCCTGTGAACCAACATGTAGGTACTGCCATCGCCCTCCGATATGGTAGATTCCTTATCATAGGCTGAATAAGCATCCTCTGACAGACCCTTTGGACGCAGAATCATGCAGTCTGTATTCCTCCCTAAAGAATCTTTTGTTACTAACTCACCCACTGGAGATGAGACAACAACCTCAGCTTGCTCCAAATGATTGAATCTCACAACATGTCTGGTTGTTCTTTCATATTGAGGCACCTTAGACCTGACCCCATGTCCAACCTTGAAATGACTCTTGGATTTTTTCAATTTTCCCTTCGCCATAATCTGCTTGTATTCAAGTATTTTAAAAGAATAAGAGAAGGAGGTATAGGACCTAGACTTCTCTCAAGCAATTTATAAACTGCACTAAAGATTCAAACAAAGGATAGGATGACCCATTTCTACTGACACAAACTCATGATAAATCATCAAAAAAGAGCTGCTCCTAAGTCAATGCCCTAGTTAGAGTCAAATCATAAGGAGTCAATGTTACACCTATATTTGCATGCCTCATTGACTCTTGGAATGTCAACAGCATAGTCTCAATGTTGGTAATGCCTACAACTTGAACAATCTGATTTTTTTCATCAATCTAATTTTTTATGTAAAAAAAAAGAAAATATTAATAATTAATATAAAATTTATTACTTTTTAGGTCATAATTGGCAATCAATATTCTAAAAACTTAAACTGAAATCCAGAGCAGGTCAACCAATATTTTACAATCATGAAATGATAATTCTTACCACTTTGGATTGGTGTTCGCATTCAGCAAATGCGATCATCTAGTTGAAACATGTTTCTTCACCGTGCGGCCATGTGATAGCATTAAACTAGATGATCTGGGCTGAGAATAGGAAATATGACAGTCAGACCCCTTATTTTTGCACTGATTGTAGAGGACATATGTACAAACTTGGATCTCAATAGTTTTTATAGCTGACTTAATGGAAAATATATCAAAAAGTTGATACCTTTGTAGAAAATCTCTAAAATTCGTGCCCTTTTTCATTTTTGGGCGTTTTTGATAATTTTGACAATACATAAACTGCCAAAACTACATGATCATGTAAACCGATCCTCTTCTAATTTTGCATGTGAGTTACATAGACCGTTGGCAATCAGCATGCCAAAGGGCATTAAGCTGGGAGTATTGCTTCTCTAATTCCGAACAAGGAAATGATGGTCATGTCCAGGCAGGATTTTGCACAATGATCTTTGGCTGCTCCTGGCCGCAAAATGTCAATCAGAGTCTAGGGAGAAAACTGTTCACTGAAACCACCCAAATTATGTCATGAGTGACAGGTGCAGGTAGAGGTCTAATAATATTTAGGTTTTAGAGATTTCACATATGAATAGGGTGAACAATTTTGGTTTTTTTTTAACCATTTTAGTCATTTTTTTCTTAGATTTTTGATATTTTTCTGAATTCAAATGATATTCCAGCACTATAAAAGTATAGATTCCTGCATGCAGTTACTGTTATTGTTTAAACTAATAGTTGAGAACATCTGGCAGAAAGATAAATGAATGGGTTGAATAACTAAGTTGCATTGAATCAGTCTTGAGTGCAGTGCTTCATATTTGGACCAAAATCTTGATGTTGGCCGTGTCATAGTAGATCACCAAAAAAGAAGAGAAATACCAGTGTATGATCTAAAATCTTAATGGCTTATTGAATGAACATGTATAACGGGAAGAATTAGGTAAAAAGGATTGATTTGATTGGTCAATTTTTGCAGAAAATGTGAAAATTTTGATTATTTGTGTCTTTTGGGACTAAATTCGGCCAAGACTTCCCTCACAAATGACACAGTTTTCTGGGAAACTATGTGCTTCTCCCATCAAATTGTCCCTTTTCCTTATATTTCATAGTGTTTAGATGATCCTGACCATGAATTTGACCAATTTGGTTATTTTAAGGATTTTTAGTGGCGTAGAAAGAAATACGAGTTCTGCATTGGCTTAGCATGTAAATACACCTATCTGGCCGCAGCCCAAAAAGTTAAAGGGAACCTCAATTTTTCTTATCTTCCACTTCACACATGCACATGAAATTTCAGTATTTCATTCAGTCATATATTTCCTAGGTATGAGACACTTTTCAACAAAACCCCTGTTTTTAAAGGTCTCAAAACACCAAAAGATGGCGCCACAACAAAAGTCATATAGCTTTCTGGTAAGGAGAAACGTGAATACTGGACGAGAAGTCGCCAAGTGGCCATGCCATGCATAAAAACCTCAGCTCAGCAATTCGACCCAAGCTCATTGGCCAGCACCTATTACGCAAATCTGCAAATAATTTCCAAAAATCCCTACGTTCCCATATGTACACACACTTCAAACCTGTCCCAGTCTCAAGCTTATTGATTTTAAGAGACATTTCAGCAAAAAATTTAAGGTCTTACTCGTATAATTACGCAGTTCCAGCATTACATGCTTATGCCTATGTATCTCTGTTTCTCCTCGTTGCCGACATTACTCGGCTCACGCTCGGCCACATTCGGTGAGCTTCGTGTAATGACGTCATAGGCGCGGGGATTCCCCACCGGAACCCTACCCAGAACGAGGCCCATGTAATGACGTCATAGCAGCGGGGAATCGCCGTATCATGTGCATTCATGATCGGCGATGATTAAAGCTAAGAAACGAAACGATTTGGAAGGCGTCGGGAGACGCCATAGGAGGGAGGTGGGCGGGATGGTGGGCAATGTCAATGTACAAATAATTCAATGTTTAGTAAAGTAAATAGCCCAAGACTTCTCCTGTTGTGACGATATCCTTCCGATTCCTGGTGCCACACATACTCTAGATGATTAGTGGATGATTTAGAAATGGATTTTTAGAGGAGATTCCTGCAAAAAATCAGGAGGGTTGCTAGAGTGATTTTCAAATACATGACATAAATAAAGACTGATCCTTATGAAGATTAGAACATTTTAGAGGGTTTTGAATATGGGTCTGTTTTTGTTGTGATTCAGTCAGTGCAGACCTGCAAGCATGGAGGTATGTCAACAAATACAAGTCCAGGGGGGGGTGTGGCACCAGATTAGAATTATCGTCACAATTTGATGGGAATGAAGGGATGTCTTGGGCTATTTACTTTCATAAGTATGGAATGTTTTTGTACATTGACATTGCCCACCATCCCGCCCACCTCCCTCCTATGGCGTCTCCCGACGCCTTCCAAATCGTTTCGTTTTTTAGCTTTAATCATCGCCGATCATGAATGCACATGATACGGCGATTCCCCGCTGCTATGACGTCATTACATGGGCCTCGTTCTGGGTAGGGTTCCGGTGGGGAATCCCCGCGCCTATGACGTCATTACACGAAGTTCACCGAGCGTGAGCCGAGTAATGTCGGCAATGAGGAGAAACAGAGATACATAGGCATAAGCATGTAATGCTGGAACTGCGTAATTATACAAGTAAGACCTTAAATTTTTTGCTGAAATGTCTCTTAAAATCAATAAGCTTGAGACTGGGACAGGTTTGAAGTGTGTGTACATATGGGAACGTAGGGATTTTTGGAAATTATTTGCAGATTTGCGCAATAGGTGTTGGCCAATGAGCTTGGGTCGAATTGCTGAGCTGAGGTTTTTATGCATGGCATTGCCACTTGGCGACTTTTCGTCTAGTTTGATTTTTTCAGGGTTAACCTACCCTGATAAATTTATATATTACTCATATAAGATGGGGCTAGTGGAATTAGGGCCTGAAATAGTTGGGATTTCGCTCTGATTACTTGATTTAGGCTGACATGCTACATTAAACTATACAGGAAACCTTTTGGTGGTCTGAGACCGTGAGAGCTTGGATAGTTCTGTATTTACACACTAGGAGGTGGCACAGTAGTAAGTAGTGTTAGTAGGAGTGTGTAGGTGGCAGCACTAGCGTGTGTGACTAGTGACTGCATGTGCTGCTGTATGTAGTGTTAGTAGGAGTGTACAGGTGGCAGCACTAGTGTGTGTGACTAGTGACTGCATGTGCTGCTGTATGTAGTGTTAGTAGGAGTGTACAGGTGGCAGCACTAGCGTGTGTGACTAGTGACTGCATGTGCTGCTGTATGTAGTGTTAGTAGGAGTGTACAGGTGGCAGCACTAGTGTGTGTGACTAGTGACTGCATGTGCTGCTGTATGTAGTGTTAGTAGGAGTGTGCAGGTGGCAGCACTAGCGTGTGTAAGGCCGTGACTAGTGGCAGCACACAGTTGTATGCTGCTGCTGCTGTGCTGCTGTATGTGGCTCTAGTGTAGGATATTAGTATTTGATATTAGTTTTATTTGTTTTGAATTTTTTTTATTCATCACAACATTATGCATATTTATAGTATTCTCAGTTCATAATGATTTAACTTTAGTTTAGTATTTACTGGAAACATATGTGTGATAACTGTAATAAGTAGTGTGTGTGTGTAGGGGGTGGGGGGCAGTGAATAGGATTACTAAATGAATGAAAGTGTATAATCCATGATAATCCAGACATAGGGCTCCTGATGGCGGGGGGGGGGGGGGGGGGGGGGGGGTGTCCTGTGTCGATTTGTTGCGCTAAGGATGAGCATTTGTCCCCTGTCCCAGAATCCCATGTCCATTTGTCGATCATAATAAATGTCTATTTCAGTTTGTGGATTTAAGGCCTCAGCACCGCTAGACATAAGATAAGATAAGATAAGAAAATCTTTTATTTGTCTAGTAACTCGAAAATACAATATGAAATGACAAAAGGGTCTACATGTCTATATGAAAATTTAATTCCATGTCTACCGACAGTTACCTTTAATTTAGGTAGCCTTTATACTGCAATTGACTTAGGCTTGGAGATATGTAAGATATAATAATAAAGGGATAATAAGGTATGTCAGATGGACCTACGACTAACAAGTCATTTTAAAGACATTTCTGCATAGGATATTAATATAATAATAATATTATGCTATTTAACCAAGGGTTTGCCAATAATAATAATAATAATAATATGGTTTACATGTAGATATTGATGTATTATGCACGCACTGTGTTTATGTGTCCAGTAGAAGCTCTGCGGGGGGTGACAGGAAATTGAAATATTTGGGATGTGTTTTAGGGAAATGAGTCACAAGTCAGAAAAAATGGATTTTGAGATATCATCATATTTGAAAAGATGAAATCAAGCCGATTCTAATGATAGTAAACAGCGGGACATCTATTAAATATATCTCAAGTTTGTTACTTTTATTTTTGAAAAAAAAAAAAGGTTTGCAATATTATGGTTGACAATTACTAGTAAAGTAGATAAATATACTTTATAAGATGACCTTAGAAATGCATGGATATATTTAACACTGACTTGACATTTGGTGCATGTATTCATGCTGTAAGCAGGGTTAAGCACCGCATAAATGAAAACATTCCAAGAAAGACATCCTGTGAATAAACAACAAAAATAGCGCACATTCGTTAGTCCCGTTTCATGCAGCTTGCGTTAACCATGCGTTAATGAAGCTAACAACAGATCATAGCGCCCGCTAATTCTCTACAGCGAGCACTACAAGAATTCATCAACACGTCATCTACGCCATCTACCTATATTTAGGGAACCAAATTAACATAGCATATCTCTACCTTCACTACAGGAGACATGCAGTTGTAATGTTTGTGATGACACAACATTTCTACCGTATGTCCTTGAATAAGCGCCCCAGGCACTAATTAAGTCAAGGGACTTTGTACCAGGCGTTTACTCAAGGCCCGGTGTTTATTCAAGGCAAGGCGTTTTTCCAAAGAAGGCAGAATGAGCAGGATATTATAGTTGTACTTATATAAAGGGTTTGGTGGTCGGAGGAATCATATCCTATTTAGGCTACTCAAAATCGGAAATAATTTGTAATCTATAAGTCCAACTTACATACTGGTCTTAATTTGCCAAAATTATATCCCAAATCGTTCAAAAGGATCGTTGTAAAATATATATGGGTCAGATTTTTAGAAAATGTACAGTTCATCTTCACCAATCCTCTCAAATAACCCAAATTTCAGACGAAAATAAAGTTGAAAATACAGTTCAACCTAACCAAACAGATTGCTAGAATCAATGCAATGCCAATATACTCGAATTTACATATTATTGGCCAAATTGCAGCCTATTTTAGCATAATTTACTAAATGTGATCCGTTTTAGGAAAATGAGTCATAAGTCGCAAAATATGGATTTTGAGATACTACCATATTTGAAAAGAGGAGATCGAGCTGATTCCAATGATAGTAAACACTAGGGCACCTAATATTTGAAGTTTAATATTCTTATTTTTTAAATAAAAAGTTTGCAATGTTCTAGATGGGTAATTACCAGTAAAGTAACTAAATATACTCCATACAAAGGTCTTCAAAACGCAGGCATATATTTAATACAGTGTCCTGAAGTTTGGTACACAGATTTATATGACTATGAGTGATGAACCCTCTAAAAATCAGACTATTTAGTCTAAGATATCTTGTGATAAAAACACTTTGAAAAATATAAATTTTGCGACTTATGACTCATTTTCCTGAAACACATCACAAATGTGTACAGCTGCCAATTGTACATTTTCGGAAAATCTGACCCATATATAGGCTCAGTCCAAACAGTGTAAAGTTATGCCAGTGTCTGATTCCTGTTTATCATAACATTAACAGTAAACAAAGCAATGACAAAGTATTGCCACTACGGCTAAGTATAATGACACATGTAAATATTGAGATTCTGTTATACTATTATTTACTGCTTATACAAGCTCGTGATGTCCCGAAATGAATAAATACTCACTCGTTGTAACGTATAGTAATGTGCCTTATTATATGATCAGACCCTAGTCGTTAGATGTAACGTATAGTAATGTACCTTATTATACGATCAGACCCTAGTCGTTAGATGTAACGTATAGTAATGTACCTTATTATACGATCAGACCCTAGTCGTTAGATGTAACGTATAGTAATGTACCTTATTATACGATCAGACCCTAGTCGTTAGATGTAACGTATAGTAATGTACCTTATTATACGATCAGACCCTAGTCGTTAGATGTAACGTATAGTAATGTACCTTATTATATGATCAGACCCTAGTCGTTAGATGTAACGTATAGTAATGTACCTTATTATACGATCAGACCCTAGTCGTTAGATGTAACGTATAGTAATGTACCTTATTATATGATCAGACCCTAGTCGTTAGTTGTAACGTATAGTAATGTACCATTATACGATCAGACCCTAGTCGTTAGATGTAACGTATAGTAATGTACCTTATTATATGATCAGACCCTAGTCGTTAGTTGTAACGTATAGTAATGTACCATTATACGATCAGACCCTAGTCGTTAGTTGTAACGTATAGTAATGTACCATTATACGATCAGACCCTAGTCGTTAGATGTAACGTATAGTAATGTACCTTATTATATGATCAGACCCTAGTCGTTAGTTGTAACGTATAGTAATGTACCATTATACGATCAGACCCTAGTCATTAGATGTAACGTATAGTAATGTACCATTATACGATCAGACCCTAGTCGTTAGATGTAACGTATAGTAATGTACCATTATACGATCAGACCCTAGTCGTTAGATATTTTACTCTTTAAAATACATAATTTCCTTACTAAATAATTATTCAAGACCAGGGCAACAGCAGGAAGAAATGTGTTGATTCAATTCGGTACATAGGCATGTCGACCCATTTGTCTCTCTTTAAGATAAGATAAGATAAGAACTACTTTATTCATCAAATTAATACAGTTACACGATAAATGGGTAAACAGACATCTAGATCACCTCCAGCTCTCCCCGTCGTTACCTTTGGCCTAAAAAGTTGTGGAATGAAAACCTTTTTACTAAACCAAGACAAATTAAATATATCAGTAAAACAATAATAAATGACACTTAAAGTGGGTGAGAGAATAACATATTACATATCCTCACATTCCTTTATGTTAAACGTCTTAGACAAATAAAATATTTACTACTCTATTCTATTGTATTCTATGTAAATATAATTATATTGTACCAACCATATCATTAGGAATGACATAATCATTAAATGATAATTAATCTATAATAGCTTTGCTCTGATCGACGACCCTTACTGCTAACAGTAAGGTAACACAACTCACAAGTCCAAATCAATTAAACTGTATTTTCAGGTATATGTCAATTAATGAACAAGTACCATGAAGTAGAGTCTAGAGTATATAGGCTTGGAGAAGGTAATGTGTAGGCCTATACAAATACATAATTACGGGCAATGAATATTAAAGGACTATGACTCGGAATCAGGGCCCTGACTCCCTTTTGGAGTCACAAATGATGCACCAACAGAACGAGTCAATCTTAATCTGAATTAGAGTCAGAAATAGGTATAAACAAGTCAGGCAAAACCAGTCACTTGATTTGACTCTTTTAGGCGGTACTTGACTCAGATTTAGAATCAAATGACTCGTTTATGTTTCTCTTTGAAGGAAATACGGTATTTGGGGAGCATCTTTAATGCGGCCGCATATTTAGCGACGCAACGTAGTCGGCGTAGACACGCTCCATAGCAACATGAACAAAAAGGGGAGAGTGACGAATATTATTGAATATTGATGTGAGAACAATGAAATAACGAAATCCAACATACACAGTTTACTTTAATAAAAGAGACATTAAAAGCTAACTTATTGAACACAAAAATTGTTAAGTTAGGCCCTGATTAATTTATGAAAAGACATACAATGAATAATCATATATTTAAGCAATTGTGAACCGTGTATTGGTCTAAACCTTATCCCCCATGTGTTGCCCCTGATAAGCACCATTAGGGTGGGGCAATGTACCAGCATACATAGACATGGCAAGGAGGTTCTGCTCTTTGATTACAATCAAGATGTATTCTGATCAGACCACTTTAAGTGAGGTTTCACAAGCTTTCTTACCATTTATGTTATTTCACAAATAATTAGATCCTTATATGTGCTATAGGTCAAGGTTCTAAGGGGATAAGAGCATCGATAATGAAAACAAGTTGTTTAATAAGATATCAATAAGATATTCAGATATAAAGATTATTCTTGTTGAAATCTTAACACTATTTCATTTCTTATATATTTCATTATATTTGTTGTCTGTTTCCAACGGAAAATGCCATCTGGGTGCTCAAAAAATAAGAGAAACCGCCTATATGGAACTATTATGTTTATATATGGGCGGGCGGGAGGAGTCATGTAAGTACACTGTAAGCAAAAAGGGTTCTTTTGGGTTCTAGATAGAACCCCATGGTTCTACCAAGAACCCTAGGGTTCTTCGACACCTAAAAGGGTTCTTCAGGACCACCGGGGGTTCCATCTAGAACCATAGGGGTTCTTCAGTGATTTAAGGGTTCTTCGTGCACTTGAAGGGTTCTTTAACTCAAAGCGGTTCTACATAGAACCCCTTTTTCTCCTTAGGGGTTCCGTCTATAACCATAGGGGCTTTTGCCTCATTTTAGGGTTCTTCCTAAACTTGAAGGGTTCTTTAGCTCAAAGCAGTTCTACAAAGAATCTCCTTTTCTCCTTTGGAATATTCATCGGGATCCATGTAAAAACAGACGGAATATTTTTAATTTTTTTTTCAAAAAATTTTTCAGCTGCATACATCAGTGCATCATAAAAGCATATAAAAAAAAATTCTACATCTTAAAATCAAGGTGTCTATAGGCAGGAGAGAGAGAATTAAAAGCATTTTCTAAATAATGTGAAACAAATGTTATCCCTTCAAACAGATTACTTTTATGTGATGTGTCACATGAAAACGAGTCATATGGAATTATTTCAATTATGTGGGTGTGTGACTTTAATGAATTTCTGCACATGTCTCCTGGGTTGATTCATACACAAACTTTACATATTATTAAAGCTGCATGTCTCTAGATTACAGGGGGGTCTTTAGTTTGAATCAATTCAAGCAACTTGAAGGAAACCAGAGACCAAAATGTGATGCAACCTCCAGTGGGCTCAGATTTTCAAAAATGGAACGGTTGATTTCACCAACTTTTAGGGCAGCTAGGACTTAGATCTTTGAATATGAGACGCATACGTCCCTGTTATACCCTCGTGCCAAAGGACGTTTCATTCTGAGCATTTTTTCATTTTCAAATCAAAGGATTCGTTTGACATTGCAAAGTAGGTAAGAAGAATAATACTTTTTAGGTAATTCTGAAAAAGTTGACTTTTTTCTGGTGGCCCATAGAAATTTTGTGAGATATTGATCTAGTCCAGTTTGTTCACCTCTTTTCAAATCTGGCCTCCAATATTTTCTATTGGCATTATTGGCGACGTTATCGGCAATCCGACTGTTCTCACCAGGTGGCAGTACCGTGGAACTTGGCTTTCACTAGGTGCCCTCACAGGTTACTACATGCTATTTACAATTTCTATTAGAACAAAAGTCTCACTAGTAATACTTATATGAGGCATTTATACCTTATAGATATTACACTTTATAAACTTGGGAATATTGAAAGCAATGAAATCAATACTTTATTTGTATAACTTACCTGCTTGATGTTGAAAAATGTTGTGAAGAAAGCACCCTTATAATTCTAATATTATTACTATGAGTACTACTGAAGTACCAAGATTGTCAAACACCAAGTTGCAATGGATACCTATGTCAGCTGCAGGAGAGGATTATAATAAGGGTAAGTTTAAGTGATGGAAATGGATGAGGAACTCTGAAAAAGTCAAGCAAAGGGACTGCATATAATATGCAGTCTCTCCTTGAATGCTCTTGGGCAAAATGCTTCTGTGGAGAAACATGCTGCCTTAGCACTGAGCACAAATCTGCTGTTATAAGGACCAGTCTAGATTCAACAGGGAATAATGAAATCAATACTTTATTCAGAATTAACATTGTAAATTACAAGCAATTTTAGGGATGCCAAATCAGGGTTCTATGTAAAACCCTACCTATTTTGGCCAGAGGGTTCTTCAAAGGGTTCTTCAAATCGAGGGTTCTATGTAGAACCCTGCCTATTCCCGAAACGGGGTTCTACTTAGAACCCTCAAAAAAGGGTTCTAAGTAGAACCCTTAGGGGTTCTGCCATGTCGACAAGCTGAAGAACCCTTAAGGGTTCTTGTTAGAACCCTTTCTTCTTAGAGTGTATGTGAGAGTTGGATAATATACATATATATTCTCATGCGATTTTGCATTTTAGAAGACACAATACGAAGTTTATATTAATATTAAGTAAATGAAAAATTCCGCGCTATATTAACGCAACGATTTCTGCGTTGCGTTGGTTAACCACAATAGTTGTTCATTAACGGGCGCTGTGTACAAATTTGTCGTTGCGTTGAAGGATTATGAAATGGAATACATGTACTGTTGGTTTTGGGTGTTTTCGCAAATCGAGTTTAATTACTGAAGTCATGACACATTTTCTCCAAGTTACATCTAGGATAATTAAACATTATATAGGGCTTGAGTTATCTTCTGGAGGTAGGTACAATTGTTAGCGCATTTGCACAATAGAATTTACCAAAATATATTTTCCTTTTTTTACCCTTCCACATTAGATCTATGTGTCTGTAGTGAAGTACTGAAACTTCAAAATTTTAACTAAATATATCAAATCACACCAAGGACAAGAGTACTTCTTACAATAAGAATGAATACAGGTTTGTTGCAACTTTTACTCTCTTTCCTTTCCTTTACTTTTCCCTCCCAAGTCACTGTTGCAATTACTACGCGCTGGTCTGCATTATGAAACGTGCACATGTAGTCCAGTGATTGCTATGTTTGCTTGATTATAGTTCTCCCATAGAACAAGAACAACTACCGATATCGTTAATTTAGAAACAGCCTGGTTTATTGTATTACGTTCAGTCTGCAGAAGACCAGCGCTGCGTTTCATAAGTAACGCAGCGTGCGTTAAGGACCTAACGAACACGCGTTAAGTTTATCGCTATCTGACCCTAGTTGCACTACCGTAACGAACGCGCGCTGCGTTACTTATGAAACGCTCTACTGATGCAGGATAACAAAACAAATAAGCACTTCTGAAAGAAAGAAAGAAAGAAAGAAAGAAAGTGGTACATATATGTTTGGCAAAACCAGACTAAAGGATTGCATCGGCGAATGAAAGATAGTGTCTGTCCGATTACATCAAAATTACGTCAAAATAGAGCAGAAAATACATTTCTAAAAACAAAAAAAAATAGAGCAGAACATCGACAAAAGGACAAGTTTCTCAATTAGATCAATTGTTGGTTGAGAAGTAAGAGACATACAGCACAACTAATGGTTGCACTGTCTACAGGCTGGTGCAGCGCATCTGTGAAACAGGTAAAAAATTTCTTGTTATAAATCTCAATATTGACAAATAATTGTGCTGCAAAGCATCAATACGTTATTTGTTCACCCGAGTTACCAAGTTTCTAAGCTCTCCATCTCTATCTCTAAACATGGATGATGTCCACAAAAACACATACACAAGGAAACTCCATACCATGGGCCCCACCTTGATATGGTATAGCTAGTGCATCCCATTGCAGTAGAACAGGTAACTAGTCATTTAGCGCGTCGCTATCTCATAAACTGTAAAATTAAAACTCTAGTCTAAGGGACCCTCTGGAAGAGCTATGGCTGCCATAGAAGAGGGCAAACCCATTTCCGGTGTAATTTATCTTATGTACTGTTTTCTGGAAATAAACAATATACATACATACATCTCTACAATATATAGATATGTAGTACTTGATCCGAATGATCTGAATGAGGTCGGTTCAGTTAGCCGAGTGGGCCGGATCCACTCGGACGGTTGTGTACTTATCAATAGGTGTCGCTTGTGTGTGTTGGTGTGCATTTTTATTATTTTCATTCTATATGACAGTGTGTCCTGTGTTTGTGTATTTGACTACCATTTGCCTTATTGTAATATTATTATGAGTTGCCATTGAGTCAGCCGACTGAACGTTGGCGAATGTATCCGAGAATACATGGTCATCCCTGAGCTTGAGGGGCAATAAACTCAGCAGCTGGCAAGGACCGACAGTTCCTGTGTTTGTGTTGTTTGATTAGAATAGTTCATAGTCGCTTAAGCTTTCATCGGACATTACAATTTGGTGCCGTGACCAGTTGGTTTTTGGCCCGGTTGTTGAGTAAGATCTGCATGGTCCCATTTCGGTAGCCCCTAACAGGGATTTCCAGTGGAGACCATGGGAGATAGGACTCGGATTACTAATCCGGGTGCTCAGAATGATAGGAAGAGACCAGAGGTTAACATAAGTTATACTCTCTTGGATTTGTCGGACGATTTTACGGGTCAAGAAGCACTGGAGCCAGTTCATTTAGAACCGACAGTGCGGGTACGAGCGGCTATTGAAGCAAGCTCGGATTCAGATAATGAGTGGCATCCCATTCATAATACAGCTGCCAGGAAGAAGGTGACAACTAGGAGACCTGCTAAGGTAGGGACTGGTTTGAACCAGAGAAATGGAGATTTGGTTGGAGGGAATGTACAGTTACCGAATATTGGATTTAATTCAGATTCGGATAATAACTCTCATGGTATTAGAACTGCACCGCAGACACCGTTCGCTCAACCTGACTTTACATCGCCTGTGGTCGAGTTGCAGTCAGAGTGGACTCAGGATAGGATGAAGAATAGACGTATGAGTTACAATCGGATGGATGCTTTGATTTGTGCTCAGCTAAACTCTATGGATCAGATGAATGAGACTGTGATTGAGTCAGCTTCTCATGGTAAATTCGCCTTGGAGCATGCTGCACGCACGCAAAAAGCGCTGGAGTTAGCCAAGGAGGAAGATACGAGGTTACGTGAAATACTAACCGACCAGAACAATAAGCTGACTAAGCTAGGGGCTCAATGTCAGGTGGAGAAGCGGGCGAAGGACAGGTTGCAGAGAGAGTTGGATAATTTGGGCAGTGCGGAAATGGATAGACATCCTCCTAGTAGGCGTGTTCGGATGAATGAAGTAGTTGAAGAATTGGTAGATGGGGCTACCATTAGTACTCCTATGTACCCTAAACCGGTTGGTTGTTCAAATGAATCCTATCAAAGGTTAATGAATGATTTACCCGACTTCCCTCAAAGGAAAGAGAAAAGGGGGAATGATTATGATTATCAAGCAGATTATGCTGATTTTTGTTCTTCCCAAATGGAGAACCGCGCTCCTGCTGCAGCATCAGCAGTGGGAGGTATGGAAAAAAGGAAGGAAAGGCGAAGTCTGTTGGAAGCGGTTAGTGGTATAAAAGGGTATACTCCACCTGGCTTGCCGGGTAAGTCAGTTATGACAGGCGGTAAGAAGATAATAAGACGCTCTGTTGACCCGGCGGCTGGTCATGTACCTGAGCAGAGGGAGGGGACGTTTGGTAGGCCTCGTCATAATCCGGGCAAACCTATGAGACCACCAAAACCTTTGCTTTTCCCTATATGGGATGGAAGGGAGGACTGGAGGGATTATCAGAGACGCACTGCTATGGTGGCTCGCACGATGAACTGGGATGATGATACTTATAAAATACAGCTTTTATCGGCTGTGGGTAAGCATGTGCCTCAGGCATTGTTGTTGGAGCCGGAGGAGTTTACAATGGACGAATTGTTGCAGATGATGGAGTATGACTATCAGGCTGAGAAATCTGATCGAACTAGGAAGAGGGAGTTCTTCAAATCTAAGCAGAGTTTTGGTCAGAGTCCTGCGAATTTCTGTTCCACTATCAGCTTGAGGGCTTTGCATGCTTATGGCCAGTGGGACGACACTCTACATGATATGGCGGTGAAAGTTTTCACGGATGGCTTGCTTGATAGGAAGATGGCTGAATATGTGGGGTTGCAGGAGCCGGCTAATATAGTCGAGGCTTCCAGTGCAGCAACTCGGTATAGGGATGTGGTGTGTGATTCAGATACCCAGTTGACTTCACAGGTATCGAACCTGTCGTTGGCACCAGAGAACAGGGTAGAAGGATCCACTGCAATGGCTAGTTCATCCAATAGGACGGGATTGGAAGCTGAATTGACAGCTGAGTTCGATGCCTTTAGAGTTTGGAAGGCCAGATCGCCAGCTAATGATGTACCGAAGCCGGTGGAGCAAAAGCCGGCTGGAAACAGTCGTCCTCCCGACCGGGGCTATCAGAGAAGGCCGGGGAGAGGACCTAGCAACTGTTTCCATTGTGGTTTGGAAGGACATCGGTTTGCTGATTGTGAGAAGAGGAAGAAGCATATAGCGATACTGGATGACCTCCTGGCTAAATCGGCAGCTACTAGAAGCGAATTACATCAGTTGTCAAATCAGGTCGGATCCTCATAAGCGACGAGGTGGGGATCGAGACGGCTGTGGCACACGTCGCATACGCTCAAGTTGCAGAGGTTAAACTAGCCGAGTCGGATGTGTATTCGCACTCTCACCTGCCCGGGGACGCCCATGAGAACGGATTTGAGAGATCTGGGGGCGAGGAGCATTTGCAGACTCGAGCTGGGCATGTTGCATGTTTTGTACATAAGGTGGAGATGGGAAGGCCTGAATATGCATGCTCACCAATGCAGATGTTGAAAGTAGAATGGGAAGGAGCTGCTTGGCAAGTGAGTAGGGTGATGACATGTGACCTCTGGGATTTTGAGATTCAGGTAACTAATGAGAATTGCCTTTTCGTTGCAGAAAGAATGTATGCGGATGTAACTATTGTTAATCTGACTGGTCAGTTCTTGATTGATTGGGGCGCTCAGTGTACACTGGTGAAGAAAGCTGTGTATGATGAATTGTCTATTCGGCCGTTGCTAATGCCATGTAAAGTAACGTGCTTTGCAGGAACTGGTCATAATTTGGTTACATATGGATGTGCCCGACTAGCCCTTGGTATTGGAAATGCTTGGTATGTTCTCAATTGTCTGGTTGTAGGTGGATTAGTAGGTCGGGAGGCTGGTATACTAGGAATGGATTTTATATATGTTCACAAATGTAATTCCGATTGGTCTGGCAAATTCACCCTTGAGGCCGGTGAACGTTCTATCATGTGCCGAACTTTGCAAAGCGGGGCTATAGTGAAACACAACACGGAGAATATTCTTGTTGATGCTTTCTCCACTATATGTAGTGGTATAGGCCTGGTATCGGAGAGCGAGGATTTATTCTTTGAGTCGGATGAGTTGGAATGGGGAGATGCATTTGCGGGAAGTTTGTTGGTTGCTGGCGACCGATATGGTTCTACGCTATCGGTGCATAATCCTACTGGTAATCCCGTTATGATCAATCTGCAATCAGTGAGAGTGCAGGAAATGGAAGAACCTAGTTCACCCATGGTAGATATTGAATTATTGGAGCCGGAGATTATGGTGCCTCCGGAAGATGAGTGTCCATTAAAGAAGCTTGTAAGATGTTCGGATCTGACCAGGGCGGAGGATCAGGTTCGATTGTTGAACTTGCTGCAGGCGTATAAAGATTGTTTCAGATTACCTGGTGATGTCCTGGGCCATACTAATATGGTTAAACATACTATAGACACAGGTGACGCGGTTCCTGTTAAATGTACGTATCGTCGATTGCCCTTGGCTCGCCGCGAGGCTGCTGAAAAGCAGATTCGTGACATGTTGGAGAAGGGGGTGATTGAACCGAGTAACAGCCCTTGGGGATCAGCTGTGGTTATCGTGAAAAAGAGTGATGGATCTGATCGTTTTTGTATTGATTTCAGACCTGTGAATGCCTTGACCAAGAAAGATTCTTTTCCATTGCCAAGGATTGATGAAAGCATTGAGGCTTTAGGTGGGAACTTATGGTTTATTACCTTGGATCTGGAAAGTGGGTATTGGCAAATTGCAATGGATCCTGTTAGTAAGGAGAAAACTGCTTTTGTCTCGACTATGGGCCTCTACCAGTTCCGGGTGATGCCATTCGGCTTATGTAATGCTCCGGCCACCTTTGAACGAATGATGGAACAGATGTTGTCCGGATTGCGTTGGAAGTGCTGTCTGGTGTATTTGGACGATGTGATCATTTTTGGATCTACATTCGAACAAGCTTTAGGAAATGCTGAGAAAGTGTTGAAGAGATTGAGAACATATGGGTTGAAACTTAAACCAAAGAAGTGTGAGTTCTTCAAGCTTAGTGTCCGCTATTTGGGTCGGATAGTTTCTCAGAATGGCATCCGAGCGGATCCGAATAAGATTGAAAAAGTGCATAATTGGCCTGTACCGACTACCGTGAAGCAGGTACGCCAATTCTTGGGTTTCGCTTCATATTATAGGGATTTCATGCCTGACTTTGCTAAAATTGCAGCACCCATTCAAGCATTGGTGGTGGGGTCGGAGCAGAAAAACCGTTCAGTCTCGTTTGATTCACGATGTATGCAGGCTTTTTCAGATCTGAAGCACCTGCTGACTTCGGCGCCATTGTTGGGTTATCCCCAACCGAAGGGACAGATGATTCTGGATACTGATGCTAGTGGCTTTGGAATGTCTGGAGTACTATCTCAGATTCAGAATGATAGGGAAGTGGTGCTAAGCTATGCTAGTAATAGTCTGAGTAAGGCTCAGAGAAATTACTGTGCCACGAAGAGAGAATTATTGGCTGTACTGACTTATCTTTCTAAGTTCCAGCATTATATTATTGGTCAGCCGGATTTTATTCTTCGGACCGATCATGCTTCTTTGAGGTGGTTGATGAATTTTAAAGATCCTTCCGGAATGTTGGCACGGTGGTTGACCACTTTGCAACATTATGGATTGACTGAGTCGCAGATTTTACATCGGCCTGGACGTAGGCATGTGAATGCTGATGCTCTTTCTCGGCTGCCTGTTAAGAGGTGTCCAAGGGAAGATTGTGCGGACTGCGGTGCACATGAAGCGGTGATAGCTACCATGACTATGGAATATCATATTTTCTCTTCCTTAGCGGGTGATCGGTTGAAGATAGCTCAAGAGGATGATGAGGTTATCCGACGTGTAAAGGATGTGGTTCTAGAGATTACTCCTAAGCCGGAGGGGAAAGCTTTGCTGGCTGAAGGAGATGAATTCTGTTACTACATAAGGAAATTAGATGATTTGCAAGTTGTAGATGACTTGTTATGTGTTAGATGGGAAAGTGATAATGGTGTGATTTATACCCGCGTGGCCGTCCCCATGTCTTTACGCAGGGAGTTGTTTCGAACTTTGCATGGGAATAAGCTCGCAGTACACTTCGGTGAGTTCAAGACTTATCAGGCCGCAAGGCAGAGATTCATCTGGCCTTGGATGAAGAATGATATCGCTGATTGGGTTAGAGGCTGTGAGATATGTGCTTCTTGTAAAAGTCGGGGTGGAAAGGGCATAGCTCCTTTGAGAAAAGAGCTTCAGGGAGTGCGGTGGAGCCGAATTGCATTAGATATCATCGGACCCTTTAGGAGAACACCACGAGGAAATGTCTGTGTCATGGTGGTGACTGATTATTTTTCTAAGTGGGCCGAAGCTTACCCATTACCAGATCATACAGCTGCTACCTGTGCTATGGCTCTATTCACTGAATGGATCCTCAGGTATGGTCCTCCTGTCTCGCTACAGACAGATGGGGCGCCTGAATTCAGATCGATGTTATTGAAAGAATTGCTGGGATTGCTAGATATTGAGAAGCTAATGACCTTACCCTACAGGCCTCAGGCGAATGGTCAGGTAGAACGTTGGAATAGGGTCTTAGTTGAACAGTTATCCTGTCTAACTCAGTATGATGATGTCAATTGGGATTTATTGGTGCCATGTATTGCACATGCCTATAGGGGAGCTGTACATAAGAGTACTCAGTGTACGCCGAATTTGGTAGTGTTCGGTACGGAACTGACTGTTCCTGCTGACATTATCTATGGTACAATAACGGGGGATGTTGATTTTCCTTGTCATACTGTGTTTGTTGAGGAGATTAGATCCCTGTTATGTAAGGGCCATCGATTTGTAAGGGAGCAACTGGGACATTCGGCTGTGTATCAGAAACGCTACTTCGATCGACGTGCTCGTCCGAAAGTCTTTCAAAAGGGTGATATTGTTTGGAGATATGCCACTCCATTGGCTCAGAAGAAATATGGTCCCAAATGGGATGGGCCTTTTGAAGTCGTGAGGCGTGTGCATGGTTCTACATATGAACTGAAAACAACTGAGGGAGTTCTCAGGTGGAATGGCGACTTGCTAAAGCTTGCCTTTGATGTTGATGGTAAACCTGTTCAGTTGGAAAATCTCCATAGGGCCCCAGAGTATCAGAAACAGCAAAGGGTTGGGAAGGATTTGCTTAGAATTACCCCGGTTGGTAAGATCATACCTGGCAGGGATGCGCCTAAGCCTTTACCGACGGAGCCGATAGTAACTCATGTGAAGAAGCGCGGCCGCCCGGCCAAGAAACTTGTCTCGGTAGCCAGTCAACCGCCCGGCCGGCCAGAGGCGAGTTCGTCGGGTGTGGAGCCGACGGCGGAAGCTGAGAGTTCAGATGAATCAGTTGTGGAGGAAGAAAAGGACCCGTTACCCCTGGACAAAACCATGAATGATTATTTATCATCAGGTTGCTTAGAAGGAAGGCCTACACGCCTTAGGCAGGTTCCAGATAGGTATGGATATGGGTAATGTTCTTTCGAGCAATAGTTATGTAGGAGATGTTAAAATCACACAACGAGAAGTACAAGTTGAATCGTATTATACATACATGGTATTCTGTGTAATATTGGTTTGAGGAATGGAGGTGACTATACGTGGAGATGGTGGAAAAGTTATACTTTTGGGAATTGACTGACTGGCAGGGCATGTTGCCTCTCATTGTCCTGACACCTACTGGGATAGGTGATTGGGTTATTAATACACCCCACGGAAAGTAGGGAGAAGCTGCTTGGTTTTATTTTCATTTGTTAAACTGGATACTAGATTTATTGCATTGGCTATTATCGGAGTCAGTTGATTCAGTTGTACAGTGCAGGGGGTGTGGTGATCCGTGCCTTACTGCTGTGAAACTGGGTCAGGGGTTTTCAGCCGTGAAGGGCTCGGCAACAGGTATCTGTGTCTATTTTTAGTTGGAGTGGTGGTCTGTGATTGGCTGAGGCCGTAGTGGCAACGGGGTCACGAGATTCGGGGAGAGCGTGATACTGCAGTAAGTGCTCTAGGAGTGAACACGGCGGACGTGTCCCTCCTTGCTCTGAGTTTGTGTGGCCTTATAAGTTGATGAAAGTTGACTAAAAGAGAACCATTTGACTTGTTGATTGGCTTGGGATACTGTTGAAGAGAGAGACAGCTAACTTTAAATAGCGGTTGAAGTTGTGCTATGTCCGGAGTGGAGGGTGATGCACCCATGGAGGTGACGGTGGAGAAGGAGGATAAGATGGCTGCCACTGGGTCAGTCAACAAGGAGGGTAGAGAAACTGAGTCTGGGGAAGGCGTACCCGGGCTTAAGGTTAATCCCGCAGCGGCTAGTTGGGCTGCTCAAGTTGAGGATGACTTGGAGGAGGAAAAGGTGGTTATGGAGATGGCTTCTAATGTTAAAACTAAAAAGTCTGTCGGAGGTTCGAAGAAAGGTGTTCAGAAAAAGGAAACTCGGCTTCAAGAGAAGCAGAGGTTGGATGAGTTGACTGCTGAGGATAAGCCGGGTCAGCCGACCCAGCCGACTCAGGCGGATGATCAGAACAAGGGAGAGATGAAGGAGGTTAAACCCTCTGCTAATAAGGGCGCTACTGGGTCGAGGGATAGTAGTCGTTCTACGAGGTCAAGGAAAGCTGCAAGCAAGTCAGCTGACGGTACTGAGGCATCGGATGAGGGTGATACCGATTTTGTGAAGCCTTCATCACGTAGGAGGGGTAGGCAAGCGAAGCGGGCCACCAATAATACTTCGGGTAATCGCTCCGATAGTGCTTCAAGTTCTGATGACAGGAAGGGACTGTCAGGTTTGAATACGGTGGCTGACGTGCGCCGGGCCCATACAGTTAGCATGTGGAGAGATAGGAAAAAGCCAAAAGATGATCCTATGCTCCCAATCCGCCATCAAGCAAGGTGGTGGAAGAAAGATCAGGTCGCTGCTATAGAGCTGAGTGCCACTAATATGTGTGGTATTCGGCCGAGCAAGTCGGACAAGGTGAAAATCGCACCTGAGTCGGATGATGAAGACGAGGTGTTAGGAGAAGATTGGGTGAATCCTCCGATTATGCCCAGGTATGAGGCTGAATTCAAGTATTTAAGGGAGAGAACTGGTCGACAACAACCTGGTTATGAGTCGATTATTGACTTGGTCAGACCAAAATTGGAAGGAGTGATGTTATTATGGAAACCTGGCTATAGGTGCCCTTTTACTTATTGCAGGGTTCAGGAGGATTGTATAAACCCGAGAGGAATTAGGGTCTTCAGGACTCGGGAGAGATTTTTTCGCCATCTGTGCGAGGAACATTGTCCAGCTGCTCATGTGTATACGTGCCCACATGCTATTTCATGTCTGGTCAAGCTGGATAGGAGGTCTGATTTGTTGCGCCATATGATGAAATGCCATAGGGATATCAAGAAGGATGCTCTGGACTTGGCATGTGGATACAGGGTTATTCAGAAGGAGGTTCCCAATTTTGGATGTGTGAAATTCTGTAAAATGGGGAAGTTTGATGTCGACAGGATAGAAACAATTGGATTGAATAGAGCTAGAGCTGAAGAAAGGGCGTTTGTAGAGCCGGCTAAGTTTGTACCCGCTCCTGCGCCGAAGACAAGTGCCTGGGGTAAGCTACCGGTCTTGGAGCCGGCTGAAGTGACTGAGAAGAATATGAATGTGGATAACTATGCTGGAACTGGAGGTAAACCGAAAAGAACTGCTTCAGCCACAGTAACTAGAGCTTCATTGGAGACATGTACGGATGAGGCTGGTTCAGCTAGTACTGTGGATGGTGGAACTGAGTGTAGGGTGGGAAATGCATCTCTGGATGCGACTACACTACCTTATTTAGCTAACGAGGCTACAATGACTCGTTCGGCTGAGGCGGTTGCTCAGGCTCTGGAAGATGGTGCGGAGAGTATTTCTATGGTTGTAGAACAATCTTTGGTGAATATTCGGCAGTCAGTGAGCGTCTGTTTAGGGCCTCTAGCTGATTTGGCTGAAGTTAGGGCTGCTGCTCGGGAGATTCCTGAGCTACGTTCGAAGGTGGAGGATTTGGAGAGACAACTGACTTATTATAAGGAAGAAGATAGACGGTCAAGGGAAACTATTATGGAGTTGCAGTGTAAACTTTCCCGCTATGAACGAGGGGAAGGGCCTCCTGAGAAAAGGAAAAAGACTGAGAAGGAGCAATCGGTTACGTCTAAGGATGAGATTGTCACTAGAAGTGATCTAAGGGGTATTATGGCAGACTTGTTTCAAGAACATTCGGCTGCCTTGTCTAAGCAATCGTCCAAGCAGTCTTTTGTAAGCTCTACACCCCCGCCTCCGGGTCCGTCCAGGTATGTTTCGCCTGTGCATGCTGCTTGGCCGATGGTTAATCCGGATTTGAGTATGATGACGCCTATATCAGGTTATGGAGTACCACATTTTGGTTTGCAGGGATTTACCCCATTGCCTTCTTACCAGACGGCAGTGGATAGGAATCGGATAGGAAATGTTGGAGTAGGAAATGTAGGGGAGAACCCTGCTACTACGGCGGGTCAGCCTGCTGTACTGACTCCGACTTCGGTTGAGACTAGGGGAAACCCTAGGGACACGAGTTCTATGTCAGTTGGTCGTAGTAGTGCGGTGGGGAAAACCCCGGTTCCTGAATCTGGGTCAAAGGTGATTCGGTCTCCACCAGGTTTCCGACCGGACCCCTTGTTTGCGCCTTTGCCCGATGATACACAATCGGTTGATGTGCCTGGGAATCTTGGGAATCTTGGTCAGGTGGCCCCGCCGGGATTTACCTCAGTAATTCCGGTAGGAGGAGTATTTTTCAGTTCTCCTGTCAGGAGAATGGGTTCCGCTGCTGCTGCCTTGGTTAGGAGTGCTTTCGCTCCATCCATGGAAGTGGATGATAGCGAGACGGTGGTTATTAATCCTTCTGGGGCTGGAACCACTTTGGAGAAATCAGCTGATCCCCTGATTGATCTAAATAGTGTGTACAGTGGGGATACTTCTGTCGCTACGAAAGACTCAGACACTGGTTGGGAAGCTGAGGTATCTAGGACGGAGAATTTGGAAGATTTTGATGAGGATGAAGTGCTGAAATCAGATGAGGAGGGAGCTTCTCAGCAGGAGGATAATTATCAGCAGTTTGTTTGAAGGTATTACCATAAGGTCGGTTTGAAAATTGGTGGTTTGATTCGTTAAGATGTGAAGGACGTTTTGCAGTCGGGTCGGATGCAGTACTACTGGAGGAGTGAAGATCGCTCGTGAAGATGTCGCTGCTGTTGAAAAGTTGTTACCTGGACCTTACGTCGGACTGGTGCCTGTGATTTTTCATCTATAATCGCTGCTGAGCAGAGTGAAAGACTTACTATAGGACTACACTGTGAAACAAACAACAATTGGACACTATTACCTGGATGTTACCTTATATCAGAGACAGTTACAACGAAGAAACGAGTATTTCATCAAGGATGTTATCGAAACTTTTATTCGTCACACAAGGAATGGACATTTGGTTTTGAGAGACCTCTATAATCGTATGTGTTTTGTACTTTTATACCATTCTTCTTTCTACTGGTTGCAAACAAGTTACGCCAGTAAGTATATTGTATTTGACGATGTTCGGTATGGATTCCTTATACTTGTGTATTGTGTGTCTGATGTTGTTGTTTGAAATTGTACACCTTATATTACATTCCATGATTTTTGCCTGTATAACAACCTTTTGTGTATTAGCCACTTTTTGCATGTATTGGTGTCTAAATCGGTTGTTCCCTCCTTTTAGAAGAAAGGGAGGGGCATTGTAGTACTTGATCCGAATGATCTGAATGAGGTCGGTTCAGTTAGCCGAGTGGGCCGGATCCACTCGGACGGTTGTGTACTTATCAATAGGTGTCGCTTGTGTGTGTTGGTGTGCATTTTTATTATTTTCATTCTATATGACAGTGTGTCCTGTGTTTGTGTATTTGACTACCATTTGCCTTATTGTAATATTATTATGAGTTGCCATTGAGTCAGCCGACTGAACGTTGGCGAATGTATCCGAGAATACATGGTCATCCCTGAGCTTGAGGGGCAATAAACTCAGCAGCTGGCAAGGACCGACAGTTCCTGTGTTTGTGTTGTTTGATTAGAATAGTTCATAGTCGCTTAAGCTTTCATCGGACATTACAGATAGATCTATATATCTACCTATCTCTGTCTCCCATACCTGTTTTTAAAAATCTGACAAAATTAGGGCACTTTACGTTAGTCGCCCCCCCCCCCCCCCCTGGAAGTGACATAGTATCTCTCACGCGCTTTCCCGGCCTGTAAATAAAGGGTGTAGATCCGAATTTAAAAAAGGCTTCAAAATCATATTTTCACCCCAGATACCTTCACAAACCACATATAATGTCCTCCAAACAGGGTCGACGGACCTGTATAGACCAAAATGACAGATGGAGAGATCACAGATTCCTAGAACATGCGTGACAAAAAAACCCTTCTAGAGCTTTATATATTAGATAATAGTAAATAAAAATATATAATAAATGAATCCGTTTGCTCGCCTGAGTCTTCATCCATCTTCTTGTTCCTTCTGTCTCCCTTTACGTCCGCTGCCTCTCATTCCCCTTCATTTCCCTTGTTGCGTCCCAAAGTCGTCACCTGTACGACCTGTGTAACATTACAGACTTTTCTTCTTTTTTTGCACATATTACACATAGCCAAAATCCATAACAAAGACACCTTTTCCTATTACAATCTCGATATTCCTATTCCTTGAACAAATAGTTTCATGGCACAGACTATTTCTTCATTACAGAGACCTTTTCTCCCATTACAAGGAGTCTTTTTACTATGACGACTCCCCTATCACCCATGACATGTGCCATCTGGTGCTATAACACATCGCACAAGGGGATGACAGTGATCACAAGGGGATGACAGTGATCGGACACTGACTTTTGGGTTCCTTTCCTTTCTGTCATGTACTCTTTATTTTAGTCATAATTGAAGGGCAATATAATATATTTGTTGTAATTAACTAATGCCATCTTTAAGAGGCAAGTAGCCTATGCTATATATAAACTTAGTCCATAATATTAGCCCTCCCCTCCCTATACACGATGGCCAAGCATGCAGCAGACCTGGCATAGGAATACATTGAACCTGGGACATTGAAGTACATTAGGGTGAAAAGGAATGACATCAGATGGTGGCTAAGTGCATATATGTGTGAGAAAAAGAAAATCCGAAATCCAAGAAAGTATCTATTCGGATATTAAGATATACATAATCCATGTTGATTATGTCTTAGGATATCTTAGAAAAGGAAAATGATATTCAAAAAAGAAAAGTGTTGGATTTGTTGGATATTTACTATGACACGTTTTTATCCTGACAGTTTGGGGACAAAACATCCCTCCTAATTCCACTCACTTTCACTTTTCACCACGCTCCTCTCTCTCCTCTCTCTCCTCTCCACTCTCTCCTCTCTCTCCTCTCTCTCCTCTCTCTCCCCCTCTCTCCTCTCTCTCCTCTCTCTCCTCTCTCTCCTCTCCACTCTCTCCTCTCTCTCCTCTCTCTCCTCTCTCTCCTCTCTCTCCTCTCTCTCCCCTCTCTCCTCGCTCTCCTCTCTCTCCTCTCCACTCTCTCCTTTCTCTCTCCTCTCTCTCCTCTCTCTCATCTCTCTCCTCTCTCTCTCCTCTCTCCTATCTCTCTCCTCTCTCTCCTCTCTCTCCTCTCTCTCCTCTCTCCTCTCTCTCCTCTCTCCTCTCTCTCCTCTCTCTCCTCTCTCCCCTCTCTCCTCTCTCTCCTCTCTCCTCTCTCTCCTCTCTCCTCTCTCTCCCCTCTCTCCTCTCTCCTCTCTCTCCTCTCTCTCTCACTCTCCTCTCTCTCCTCTCTCTCTCCCTCTCTCTCCTCTCTCTCCCTCTCTCTCCCTCTCTCTCCTCTCTCTCTCTCACTCTCCTCTCTCTCCTCTCTCTCTCCCTCTCTCTCCTCTCTCTCCCTCTCTCTCCTCTCTCTCCCTCTCTCTCCTCTCTCCTCTCTCTCCTCTCTCTCCCTCTCTCTCCTCCCTCTCTCTCTCCTCTCTCTCCCTCTCTCTCCCTCTCTCTCCTCTCTCTCCGCTCTCTCCTCTCTCTCCTCTCTCTCCCTCTCTCTCCCTCTCTCTCCTCTCTCTCTCACTCTCCTCTCTCTCCTCTCTCTCTCCCTCTCTCTCCTCTCTCTCCCTCTCTCTCCTCTCTCTCCCTCTCTCTCCTCTCTCTCCCTCTCTCTCCTCTCTCTCCCTCTCTCTCCTCTCTCCTCTCTCTCCTCTCTCTCCCTCTCTCTCCCTCTCTCTCCTCTCTCTCCGCTCTCTCCTCTCTCTCCTCTCTCTCCCCTCTCTCCCCTCTCTCCTCTCTCTCCTTCTCTCTCCTCTCTCTCCTCTCTTTCTCGTCTCTCTCCCTCTTCTTTTTTTGTTCTTCATCTCTTCCTCTCTCCTCTCTCTCCTCGCTCTCTCTCTCCTCTCTCCTATCTCTCCTTTCCTCTGTCTCTCTCCTCTACCCTCCTGTCTCTCCCCTCTCTCCTCTCCCTCCTCCTCCCTCCCTTTCTTTTTCCCCCTACTCCACCCCTTCCTCTGCCTCTCTCTATATTTCCTCTCTCTTTCTCCCCCTCCTTTCTGTCCCTCATTCTCTTCTCTCTCTCTCTTATCCCTCTCTTTCTCTCCCTCCTCTCTCCCTTCTTTCCTCTCTCTCCTTCCCTCTCTCTCTCTCATCTCTCTTTCGTTTCTCTCCCTCTCTCTCTACTTTCCCAATCTCTATCCTACCTCTCTCTCCTATCTCGCCACACTCCCGTTCCTAGATCGCTACTTTCCCCCACATAATCTCTCCTCTCTACAACACCCCCCCATGCCCCCCTCCCCCCCCCCTCCCCCCTCGCCTGTACCTGAGCCTCTCTTACACTTTGCCTCGTTCTCGAGCCCTTGCCGCCTTCCCATAATTCCTCTAAAAGGCTCACAAATTATTTTTCCATTTATACACAATAGGTGGCGCATTGATATTTTTGCTTCGTGCCCCCAGGGGGCAGCTCGACTGTGGGGCAGACGCCGCTCCCCCCTACCGCCGTCTCTTTGTACCTCGTCCTCACCGCTGGGGGCGGGAGTAACCATGACAACAAATGTAGCAGACGACTTTAAGCAAAGAGACGGGCGGGCGATAATGCGGGGAGTGAGAGTGCATACAGACATATACACTGTGGCCAGATTAGGAGAAATGTTTTATCTCCATATTTATATGTGACGGAGATATTTTCTCTCACATATTTGTTCAGGAAAATATCACATATTAACGGTTTTAGTGGTGGGTCTAGTGTTGACGTATAACCTCTTCCTCTTCTTGTTGCTTATATTAATTAATGTTGCTCTTCCTCCTGGCCCTGATCCTACTCTTCTTCTTCTTCCTCCTCTTCCTCCTTCTCTTTTCTTTACCTTATCCGCTTCTTACTCCACCCCCTGCTCCTTCTTCTATTCCTGCTCCTGCTCCTCCTTCACCCCCTCCA